>PVJO010014655.1:8931-47635 GCA_004026905.1 Hystrix cristata | reverse complement strand
TCCTGCCTCAGCCTCCTGAGTAGATGGGACTATAGAAGCATATCACTGTACCTGCCTAAATGATTTATTTTTACTTTTGGGTGCACTTTCTATGTTTATGTCCAGGGACTGGCACATTATGTATCTCTTCTCAAGCCAGATGTGGTGGTACACACCTGAAATCCCAGCACTTGGGAGGCTGAGGCAGGAGGATCGCCACAAGTTTAAGGCCAGCCTGGGCTATGTAATGAGACCCTGTCTCAAAAACAAACAAACAAACAAAAAATAAACTAACTTTATGTATCCTCACTGAAACTTCATAACCCTATCAGGTAGGGAAGCCAAGTTTCAGGTGGATGCAGCGCCTTTTTCCAAAATACTTCTGCCCACAGGTGCCAGATATGAAATCATGGAGTCCAGCAGCTCCTCTCCTTGGTGGAAATGTTACACTCACCAGAAAAACTGGGAGGAACACAGGGTTGAGTTCAGTCCACGAACATTCACAGTCTTTCCTAGGATTCAGGCCTCATGAAAAGCAGCTAAGTCTTGTGAGTCCAGTCAGCCTCAAATTAGGAGGCTGAGGCAGGAGAATTGCTTGAGTTGGAGGCCAGCCTAGGATACACAGTGAGTTCAAGTCCAGCCTGAACTATAGAGCAAGACCTTGTCTCAAAAAACCAAAAAAGAAAAAAAAAACAAAGAAAAAAAATTTTTTTTTGGGGGTGCTGAGGATCGAACTCAGGGCCTTGTGCTTACAAGCACTCTAACCACTGAGCTAAATCCCCAGCCAGAAAAAAGTATTGTGAATTTGGTGGCAAATGAGATATATTCCTTACTATAAACAGTTCCTGGTTTAGTGGAAGAAACAGCTAAGTTACCACATAATTCTATCATTATATGACAATAAATACTTCCTCAAATTTTCTATAAGACCTGAAAGCGAAAGAAAGTAAGTACATGTTCCCTTAGCAATCCTTGGAGACTGTGAAATTTCTTTCACAATTTAATATTTTAACTAAAAAATAATCATGCCCTTTAAATGGCTACCATCAAGAAATCAAATAACAATAAATGCTGGTGAGGCTTCGGGGAAAAAGGAGCCCTTTTACATTGCTGGTGGGAACATAAACTAGTACAACCACGATGGAAATCAGAATGGAGATGCCTCAAAATACTAAAGCTAGACATTCCACCCAGCTATTCCCCTTCTAGGTATCTTTCTCAGTTAGAAATCGTATTACAGTGATCGATGCAAACCCATATTTATTTCAGCACAACTCATAATAGCTAAATCCTGGAAGTAGCCTATCTGTCCATCAACAGAAGAATGGACAAAGCAAATGTGGTATTTACACACAACAGAGTACTACTCTGCCATAAAGAAGGATTAAACTTGAGTCATTTGTGGGGAACTTGATGCATTTTAAGACCAAAATGTAAAATGAAACAAATCAGACTCATGAGCTTAAATATTGGATGGTTTATCTTATATGAGAAACCTAAAGTACAAATAAAGAGCAAAATAAAAGATAGATAATAGACTATAGGGAGATAGATCTTTTGTAAAAGGGAAGGGGATCAAGAAAGAGATGGAGCTTAATAAAAATTAAGCTGTGTTGTGTGCATGTGCCAAATCCCCACGATGAATGTAATCATTAAGCACTGCAAACATACTAATAAATGTAAAAATTTTAAAAATTGTAAAGGAAAAAATGATTCATTATTAAAAACCCCTGATGCCCCAGAGGTGTCCTGTAGCCTGCACCATCCATGCTCAGTGTTACTGTGAGGTGGCCAGGCCCGAGGAGCCACCGGCTGGCAAGTGTCCCCAGCACGGCCACGTGCCTAGCCTGGCCACTCGGCCCAGGCACCGGGGCGTTTGGGGAGGGAAACTGCAGAGCCCGGAGTGGCTGGAGCAGATTGTGTGCTGATTACAGCGCCGCCCAGGCTGTGTTTGAAGCCATGAAGCGTTGGCGGCTGTTTTCTCTCCTCTGCAACATAAACACAGGCAGACCGGTCGCTTTCCAGAGGTGGAGGGAAGGTGGCTCAAGCCACGGCCGACTGCATGCCGGCTGGCCACTTTGCCCACTTTGCGAGCCGTCTCGGCCCCTCTCCTGCTGGGGCCAAGATGGGTAGTAAAGTGCTCCTTTTTGCAGAGGCAGAATTTGGACCTCTGACAGGCTGATGGGTTTCGTCCAAGGTCCAAAACCAGGAAGCACAGTGTTTTTCCAACCTATTACGCTGCTACGTCTGTTTCTGGAGTCTCTCTGGTGGATGGAAGCAGTCGAGAAAACTGTGGGACCGACTTTTAGTTTCAAGGAAGAAAGGAAGGAAAAGCAGAGAGACTTTTCTGGCCATAGGAGGTTCTGGAAGGGGTCTGGGCTGCACCCAGGACTGGCCCCGGCGCCCGCCTCGCCACGCCAGACCTGCTGCTTGTGGGCCGGGCTGGGCCGTTGCTGGGAGTGTCCGCCAGGCCTGTTCTAGACAGTTTATAATTTGTGGAACAGCCTGCTGCTCCTTGTTAAACCTGTAGGGTCATGTCTGAACTTTTCGGAAGCGAGGATTTCTTTTTGTGGTTCTCTTCAGAGTGGTAAAACCAGAGCCCTCTTCGGTCCTGGGGGCCTTGGCTCTGCGGGCCCAGCTCCACGGTGATGGCTGGTGAGGGGATGGCGGGCGGTCAGGAGCCTCATCCCCGGAAGGGTGTTCTGTGATGCTGCTGTCAGCCTCCAAGACACCGACAAGCAGGTGTCCATGATGGGAACAGAAGAAAATGCAGATCTCTCTGCAAAAGGTGTTGTGGAGGGAGTTGTGAAGCAACAGTAGCTCCGAGTGATACATTTTCCTCTGGAGACAGGGGCTGGGGGAAACCGCTGTGGTCTGAGACTGGCACTAAATAAAATGAACGGGTTTAGGGAGCTTAGATTTTTACTAATCAAGAAAAGAAGTCAGGTGTGATGTAATCCTAGTATTCTAGGAGTCTGAGGCAGGACAATTGAAATTTCAAGCCCAGCCTGGACAACCTATTGACTTAGTGAGACTCTTTCTCAGAATGTAAAAGACAAACAAACAAACAAAGGAAAAGAAGAAAAAAAAAAAAAAAGGCTGAAGTTGTAGCTTAGTGTGAAGGTCCTGGGTTCAATCTCCGGTACTGGAAAAGGAAAATAAAAAGGAATATGTGGTTATTAAATAAAATCTGAAAATCATATATAAGTAGAAAGAAGAAAAAAGTGAGAATGCTTCCACTCTCCAAAGACAACTATTATTCAGCATTTTGGCTAATCAATTTTCTAATACTGAAATAGTATGTAGATACGCACGTGTTTTCAATTGTGGTAAGAACACCTCATATAAATTGCAACTTTGTGTCCTTTGGGTATCAGTCCTCATTGCTGGTGCTCTACACACTCAGAAAAACTTCTCTAGTAACAAGTTATAGAAAGCCCGCTTGGTGGTGCATGCCTACAATCCTAGCACTTGGGAGGCTGAGGCAGGAGGATTGCTGTAAATCTGAGCCCAGTCAGTTCAAGGCCATCCCAGACTACATAGTGAGACCCTGTCTCAAAACACCAAAAAGCCAAAAACAAAACAGAACAAAAAACAAAAGCAAAACACCAAAAAGAAAACACAAAACAACAACTAAGAAAAAGTGTAGAGAAAGACTAATAATTAGCCTCTGACAAGGAAGTCAGTCATTAGCCACCCCTGACATCCTCGCAATTAGCCAGTCTCAGGAGAAGAGCAAGTATCTCCTAAGAGGTGCCAAATAAATAGGAGATAAGCGATGATAAAAATGAAAAGCCTGTGGTCTTTCATCACAGGATAATCCAATGCATGTGAATTAATGGCCAAAAGCTCAGTAATAGCCAGTGCAAGGAAATACGAGCTGTGTAGCAGGATATCCTCTTTCCGCACTAAAGCACCCAATTCTTCCAATTTTATATACAGCGGAAGCAATTAATTGTACTAGAAAGAAAACCCTAGCTGCCTTTTCCTGGCCTCTGAGCAACAAGCACCATTGTTTGGCTTCCGGGAGAGATGGAAAGTTGGTCGACAGCAAGCCTGAGACTCTTCTGATGGCTCAGTTTGACTTTTCCAGAGATGAAAACACATGCCGATCTCTAAAACTCAATTCTCGTCAAAAAGCATTTCCAGTATAAGCTACTGTCAAAAAGTTCATTTTTGATTTGCAATGTGATCCAAACGTGTGACTTGGTGCTAGTCTTTTTCTAAACAGTCTTCGACTGAATCCTAAGGCACTCGCTTTTGTCTGTTTTACGTGTTGACACACATCTGAATGACACTGCCTCTGCTTTTGCGGAGGATGGCCATTCAGTGATCACGTTGAGCAAATAAGATTCTACGTTACAAACCTACAAACCAACATTTCCAACTATTGGTCTGTGTGGCATGGGTTTGGCTTTTACATGCATCAAAACACACTGTATCTCACCAATTCATAGATGCACATTTTAACCTCTCTGAAATGGAGATGTCTTACAATTAATGAATCACGGTTTAACTGTAATCAATGGTATCTTAGTTCTGATGAAATACAGGATATATTCTGATTAGTATGATGCACTGTTGCAAACAACAGTAAATTGTTGTAAAGAAAAATATTCGCGTCGACCAAATAAACGAAAACTACATATATTCTGTGGGATTCTAATTGACTTCATCTTGACAAATACGCATCTTGCCATTTTTGTTTTTCTCTCCAATCTTTTTATCAATGAACCACTTCTTTTAAATAATATTTTTTGGGCTGAGGATTTAGCTCAGTGGTTAGAGTGCATGCCTCGCAAGCTCAAGGCCCTGAGTTCAATCCCCAACACCGAAAAGTACTAGAGATTGAACCCCTGCTAGGCGAGTACTACTACTGCCTAGCAGTACTTGTTCTTCTTTTTCTGAACAGGGTCTTGTTATACAGCCCAGGCTGGCCTCAAACTTGTGGCAATCTTCCTGCCTCAGCCTCTTGAATGCTGGAATTACAGACCTGCACCACCACACCTGGATCTATTTCCTTTTAATCTGCTTACGTGCACACATATTTTGTAATACAGAATTGACAGGGCTTGAGATTCAGCTCAGTGGTTAGAGTGCTTGCCTAGCACATGCAAGGCCCTGAGTTCGATCTCCAGCACAAAAAAAAAAAAAAATTAACAAATGCTTAAAAATATCTTACCAAATATCCTAATATATATATAATGTTAAGCAATTAAAAAGCTGATTTTAAAAAAAGCTGATTTTAAAAACTTTTTTGATGTGATAATAGTACATATTTATAGGGTACAATATAATGTTTCAACACATGTATGGGGATTGAATCAGGGTAGTTGGCACTCAAATATCCTTTTTTTTTTTTAAACCTCCTTATCATGTGTGGAGGCTTGGAGTTCTTCATGAAATAGCTAACAGGTGCCTGAGGCCTGGGTTCGATATCCCCAACACCACACACATACACGCACACAAATGTATGGCAGGAATGGATTCCCTCACTAACCGAGCAGTACTTTCCTGGATCTTAGTAGATGCAGTGGCAAGTGTCACAAATATAATTCCAGGCAAGATGTGAATGATGCCCCCTGGAGTTGTAACCTAGCAACCCTGGTGTTCAGCATAGTGACCACAGCAACAGTGGTTACTAGGGGTGGGGGAGAGGGGTTGGCCGGAAGGAGGCCTGAATGGAACAGCGGATGGATGGAGGAATCTGTGAGCCCTCCCTTCTCCAGCTGCACCTCGCAGACCATGAATTAGCAGAGGCGAGGGTTCTTTGGTACTTTGTGTGAGGCCGGCTGGGAAGCCGCTACCCATGTATAAGTGCTGAAAGGTACAAACTCTTGCCTGGGACAGACAATAGGAACAGCTCGCCTATGCAAAGAGGGAAGGGCACAGACTACAGAAAAGCCTAAGAGTTCAGGATGGAGCAATCAAAGATGACTTCTGGGACTCGGGCTTTGCAGGCAGGAGAAAAGCATTAAAGAGAGAATGAATGGGGCCCATTCTGAAGAAGTGAGGAGATCAGCTGAACAGGCTGGTGATTTTCAGCCCTGATGGAACTGGTGTTTCCCTAAGGGAAGCCTTGAAGAAAACTGGTGAGAGAAGGCAGGACCAATTTCAGGAGAACTGGTGCCATTAGGGTGTATGGTGAGGACGCCAAGCTTTAAAGCCAGCAGCAAACTAAACAGGAAGGGCTAGGGGTTTAGCGCAGTGGTTAGAGTGTTTGCCTAGCAGGATCGAGGTCCTGAGTTTGATCCCTAGCACTCCCCCAAAAAGACTAAATGGGAAATATGATTTTTATTATTTGGTGGTGCTGGACATCAGGGCACAGGGGTGGGGCACAGCTCTGTGACAGTAGGTGCAAAGAAGGCCCCTTGGTTCAGTCCCAGCACAGCAAAAAAAAAAAAAAAAAAAAAAAAGTGGGGGTTTTAAGAGAAGGCATAGAGGGTGGTGGGGATTTAGCTCCATGGTTAGAATGCTTGCCTCGTAAGCAGCAAGGTCCTGAGTTCAATCCCCAGAACCAAAAATAAATAAATAAATAAATAAAAACGGGGTAGATAGAGAGCAACAGACAGCCTTGTCCTCTGGGGCTCTGTGTCCAGCACGGGACAAGTCCCTCTGGCATGTCAGGTGGATAAACCGGTGTGTCTGGTCAAGCCGGCGACACCGTGCCACTCCTAGGAGGACAGCTGACAGCTGTGGAGGCCACAGACAGCGGGGACAGTGCTCTTAGTGATGCTGCTCTCCCAGCCCCGATTTTACCGCCCCTGTTATCTCCACTTGAGTCTTCGAGGTGGCACCTCAGCTTCCTCTGACTTGCCACCACCTCATCACACTTAGCTCCTGACACTTGGAGTTTGGGACCAGCAGCCTAAGGGGATTCTCAGGCAGAATCAGCATTTAGGAACCGGATGTGGTGGTGCACACCTGTAATTCCAGCAGTCGGGAGGCTGAGGCAGGATGATCGCCACAAGTTCCAGGCCAGCCTGGGTTACATAGTGAGTTTGAGGCCATCCTGGACTACATAGCGAGACCGTGTCTCAAAACACAAGAGGGCTGAGGATTTAGCTCAGTGGTTAGAGTGCTTGTCTCGCAAGCACAAGGCCCTGAGTTCAATCCCCAGCACCAAAAAAAAAAAAAAACCCAAAAAACATAACTAAAAAGAATAGACATTAGAGATCTTTTAAAATATATTCATTACACTTGTATTACTTATTTATTTTGGTGCTGGAAAACGAGTTTGGGGCTTTATGCATACTAAGCAAGAACTCTACTACCAAGCTACACCCCCAGTCCAGATTATTATCATTTGTGGTAGTGGGGATTGAAACCAGGGCTTTTGCACCAAGCTACATCTCCAGCCTTTAAAAATATTTGAAACAGGTTCTCACTAAGATGCAGTGTTGGCCAGGCTGGGGTCAAACTTATGATCTTCCTGCCTCAGCCTCTCACAGTGCTGGGGTAACAGGCGTGTGCCACCATGCCCTGCTCCCGGGATTATTTTTTAACCAGATAAAAATTATATATTATATACTCAGTATTTTCTCTTCATACGATTTTATATTTTATAGCTATTATATACTCAGTATATAGTATGTGTGTGTGTATGTGTATATATATATATACATTGTATGTTATATATAATTTTTATCTGGTTCAGAAACAATACCAACAGAACAGGTCGCAGACTCACTGGTCTGGGGAGGAAAGGCCATCTAGAGTGCCTGTGGAATGAGAGAGGAACGAGGTTTGCCCGGGGCCAAGCGTGGCTGGGGTGGAGGAACTGCTGCCCACTGGGCAGTGCCTAATAGCCAAGAGCAGAGAGCAAACAACAGGGGTGGTCGGGAGCATAGTGGGCCTCGGAGGTCCTGTGAGATGGGGGAAGGAGGCCCAGTCCAGGGGTGGAATTCACAGACTAGAGGATCTAGAAGCGAAGACCTGGGGGCAAATAAGTGAGGCCAGTCTGTGTTGCAGGGCTGGGGCAGAATTCACACGGAAGGTAGAGAAAACTGAGTTTCAGGCAAGTTAACAGGCCAGGCTTTAAAAGGGTTGCGGGTCAGTTCTTAGAAAGGGGTCAAAGAGCAAGGCACGGTGGTGCATGCCTATAATCCCTGCACTCGGGAGACTGAGGCAGGGGACAAAATCAGGGCTCCTCGAGTTGCAAAGGTGGCTACAGTTCTCTGTAAGGCCTGCACCTTGGGCTTGGGCCTGAGCTCTAAGAGGCCCTTCTGCTTCAGGGCCTAGGACAGGATTGGGGTCTATGCTGAGGCATCAAGGGAACACCGGAATTGGACCAGGGACAAGGCAGGGCCAAGAGATGGCTACTCTGCAGCAATACCCCCAGTAAACGGGTCTTCACTCCTAGTACACAGGTGCTCTGGGTAAAGCAAAATTAAAATAGAGCACAGAGAGCAAGCAGGCAAGCGAGCGAGAGAGGTTTTGAAGTAAAAACAGAAGGCCAAGTAAAATTCTGTACCTTTACAAGAAAAGAATTCACCTTTTCCATCTTTTTTCTTGTGCACTGAGTTATGTTTATACACACTCATCTTTCTCATAAACAGAATTTTTATTTTGGCTTGGTCATGCTGAACTACGGCGGAGAATCATTAACTGCTAAAGTGATGTGGCAGTGTCTGTGCTGAAAAAAATGAGGCTGTTTCCTTTGAGACAGGGTCTTGCTATGTATTCTAGGCTGGTCTGGATCTCACTATATTGCCCAGACTGGCCTTGAACTCATGGTGATCCTCCTGCCTCAGCCTCCTGAGTACTGGGATTATAGATGTGTGCCACCACACTTGGCTCTACTTTTGTCCATTTATTATTGGTTTTGAAACCAAAGCATCTTCTGCCAAGGGCATCCCTTTGCTTGTCCTCACTGGGCTCAAACTTATCTCCTTACTCTCAAAGTCTCCATGCTGCCCTTGCCTTGTAAAATCTTTACAACAGGAAAACGACTTTGGACGGATTAGCTTGGATTAAACTATTGAATTTGGATCCCTGAAGGCAGATGTCCCCATTTCCCTGTAGATGACATAATCCAGATTCCCTGGCCAATCCTCATCCTTTCCCACATAGCCATGCGCCTTCAAATATGGGGAGGGTCTCGGGGACCAGGTCTAGCAATGCTCCTAGGAAATCCGTCCTTATCTGTCTCACCAATACTGAGCACTTAGCCGTGTGCCAGGCCCTGGGCACTGAGGAATGACCTGAGAACAGATCAAGAGTCTTTGCCCCTGCAGCCTTTACATTCTAGAGGGGTAGAGGGGTGCAGACCATAAACTAAGTCAACAAGGTGATTTCAGATGATAAAACGTGGTACCAAGGCGAAGGAGTTGGGCGTGATGGGGTATCAATTTGAGATGGGTGACTAGGGAAGTTGTCCCCAGGGGAGCTGACAATTGCATAAGGAGGGTCATTCATTCCCATTTGTGACTTGGGCAGGAGGGCACCACTGCTCTGGGGACCTGTACTGAGCCCAGTAACTGTGCAGAGGCCAAGGCTGAGTCTGGGCCCTTCTTCTAACTTACTTAAAGGGGTATGGCTGCCATAGTACAGAACTTGAACGTGGAGGTGCTGCCTTTGACTTGGGGGCCAGACTATACGTGTCCAGATGTCTCCTTGGGCTTCCTGGCTGCTGTTCATTTAGTGGGCAGGTGAACCGGAGAAACAGGTTGGCATGCATACACATGCCAGGAAGCAGAGAGAAAGCAGTGCCCCTGCCCCGTCGCAGGCAAGCAGGTAGGTGGGCTGTGGCCTGCCTGTGGTGATATGCTAAGGATTTGAGTCTGGGCAGTAGGTGGGCTTTTCTAAGGAGAAGAAAAGGATACCAAGAAACATTCCTAAAGATTTAGGGTTAGAAAAGGCGATCCTTTTGTAGTGAGGACTGATACCATGACTTAAAACTTGATCGCTCAATTTTGCTCCCATTTCACTGCCTGTAGATTTCAGAAACCAGACACGTGAGGTTCTTGGCTATTTTATGGAGCCATGTCTGAAAATCGAATTGGGCTGTAGGGGGCATAAAACCCCACCTGCCGTGGCTTTCTCTGCCACCACATGTTGCTCAGAATACAATTTTTAGACAGTCTGAATCTCTTTGAGCAAAACGTCCACCCTTTCTCTTAAAATTAAGGGAGGCCAGTACGTAGGAAACTCGAGAACGAAGTGACAACTTCTAATTGTTGCAACCAAATCTCTCCTATCATGTTCTTTCTGCAAAGCAAGACACTAACTCATGACTCAAACCTGAGACAGCAAAATAGCTCAGAAACAGGATCAGTGAAGAAAACACAGGAAAGGTAGTTTGGAATTACGGAGGGTGTCCGAGGCATTAAAAGCAAAGGTAGGTAAAAGGGAAAAGGGGACGAAATAAAAGATGCACAAAAGAATTGGAAAAGAACATAAAGGAATTTAAACATTTATGCCAGCTTATAAGGGAATCATCTAAACATCTCGGGGCAAGAATGTGTATTCATATAAACAGGAGGGACCGATACATCCCTTTCCTTTTTACCCTTTTGAGACTTAACGTATCTTATGTAAAGTGAATCCACGGAACACGATCCATTTGTTGAAACCCTTACCAAGAGGTTAGTAAGGGCACCTTTGGTCAAAAACAGGCTATCTCTTCTTTCTTCACCCATCTGTCACTGAACATTCTGAGTTGCATTTTGCACAGGGAATGCGGGGAAAGGAAAGAAGACAGGAAGCGACCATTACAGTCTCTTCCCGGGGGGGTACCCGAGGTCACTGGCGCGGAAGGCGGAGGACTCTGCATTTAGAGCGCTGACTTCTCCCCCCGCCGCTCCTTATCTTAGGCCTCAACAATGTGTTCCGCGCTAGGCTCGCACATTACAGCCCCGCGCGGGCCGGGTCGGAGCGCGGGGATCCGGGCTCACTCGGGCCTGGGACGGACCCTGAATGCAGCGGGGCCATATTTTTCTTGGTGGCACCCCCCCCATTTGAAGGTGGCGCAGGGCGGGCCACCCCCGCCAGGGGCTTGGCGCGATAACGGTGTGAGAGCGCGGGTGCAGCAGGGTCCGCGCGCGGTCTGGGGTCCCGGGGCCCCCGGCCTGGCCCGCTCCACCGCGTGCGCCCCGCCACGGCGGCGCAGGGGCTGAGGACGCGCGCAGGGCAGCCCCCTCCCCTCTCGACCGCCGTCCGGCGCCCCCTTGCCGGCTGCGCGCCCTCCGCGCCGGCAGTCCGGCGCCCGGCTCCGCGGGGCCTTCGGGCGCTTCCGCCACGCGCTCGGCTCCCCTCGTTTCCGGGGTGGGCGGAGGGGGCGGGGCAGGCGTCTTCCAGTGCGCACGCGCCGCCCCTCCCCTCGCAGAGACCCGGCCCCCCGGCCCGCACCGCGCGCCCCTCCCCCGCGTGCGAGCGTCGGCGACGGCTGAGGCGGCGACGGCGGCCGAGATTGGAATCCGCCTGCCGGGCGGGAGGGAGGGGCGGGCAGGAAGGCTCGGGCTCCGGAGCGTCGGTCCGTGCCAGTCGAGGGGCGCACGGCCGGCCGCGCGAGGGGCGACCGGGCCGGGCCGCAGCTCTCCGAGGGCGGAGGCCGAGCCGGGCCCGCTCGCCGCGCCCGCGCCGAGGCCGGAGGATGAGCTCCGCGGGGTCCGGGTGAGTGAGTGAGGGGCGCCGCGGCGGGGACGCGGGACGACCCATGAGGACCGGGCGATGCGCCTCCCGCCGCCCGGCCCCTTTGTTCCGCGCACCGGGCGCGGGAGAGGCGGGAGGCCGCCGGGCGCGGGCGCCGTGGGGTCCGGGCGGCGGGCGTCGCGGGGCTCGGGCCGGGCTCGGCCTGCGGCGGCGGCGGCCGCGGCGGGAGGGCACCGGGCCGCGCGGGCCGCTTCACCTGTCGTCCCGCGAGGCCCGTGCTCCCATGTCTGCCGCGATCCGCGCTCGGATTTCGGAAAACTTTGTGCTGCTGGATCGCACGTACCCTTCTGACTCCTTCCAGACTCCCAGCGGGAAGGTTTGGCAAGGCGGGGAGCTTGCGTCAGGGAAGAAAAATAATACGCTGCGCGCTGGGGCTGGCGGGTGCGACTTTGCGCCTCCGTGCTCCCGGCGCCTGGGCTCGGAGCAGGCACTGCGGGCTTGTTCCCTTCTGCCGGGCTGACGAGCCGTTCGGAGCGCAGAACTTGGCACCTGGGTTACGTGCCTGACTGCTTGAGATAACCTTGGTTATCGGATTCCTCGCCGTTTCGGTGGAGGAAACTGAGATGCGAAGAGGTTAAGTAACTCGGATAAGTGAGCTGGGATTTGAACTCAGGGACGTCGTATTCAGGCATGCGAGGTGTTTTGTTTTGCTTTTTTAAGTTTTGCAAACTTTCTCTAAACGCGTTTCCATGAAGGAGCATTTTTCAGTAACTCGTACTGGAAATGATCTCTGTTTTGTGGGCCGAGTTGAAAACAGCTCTTTGATCTTATTTACTTGGGGTGGGTTCAGCTTTGAATTAAAGGAGAGGCTGATTTAATGCTTATCAGTTTTCGGTTGTTGAAATAAAAAGATGATGAACCAGAGTGGAGTTTAGCGTTTTAGGTTTAAAGCTAATCTAGGAACGAGCTGAGTTCTCTGATCTAGGAGTGAGCCAAGTTTATGAAAGATGGATTGAAATTCGGAATGCCTTTTTAATAGAAGTAGTTAGTTCTCTGTTCTTTTTATTTTTCCCTTCCCGTTCTCCTAGGAGCCCATTCCAAACCTTTGTCATTTTTTTTTCACGTGCAGGCGCCCCCCCCTTTATTGAGAGGATTGAGCCATCCAAGTCTGAGCGGCCCCACCAGGCCCCTCTTCTCATCTATTTCTTCCAAAGAAGTTTTCTGTATTTTTGATTTTTTTATTTTAACACCTTATTTCATCTTTCTCTGCTTTTCTTAATGGGTCATGAATTATCTTTTCTGTTGTCTTTGATTTTTTTGTGTGTGTGCTTTAGTTTCTTTAAAGTACAAATGTACTTAAAATTCCTTCACTTTACAAAAAACTTTAAGGTTGTAATGACTTTTTGCTGCTTTCATTTACTTTTTCTTTATTTTTTTGGGTGGTGGGCATCAAACTTGTTTTTTGAGACAGGTTCTTGGCACGAAGCCCAGAATGGCCTGGAACTCCACATCCTCCTGCCTCAGCCTCCCTAGTGCTGGGATTACAAGCATGTGCCACTTTGTTGGTTAACTGCTTTCCTTTTAATATCATATTAACATTTTAAAGTTTTTTCCTTATAAAAGTAATATGTGATCATTACAGAGAAACTGCAAAATAGAGCAAAGATGAAATAAAATTAAAATGCAGTCACTCATAATCCAATCTGTAGCAACTATAGTCTCCTTTTCCAGCCTGGATTTGGTGGTCACCATGCACTTAACTTCTTGCTGTCCATCTACTACTTCACCCTGGATTTCACCTTCACAGAGGAATCATAGCCTGATCACATTTAAAAGCTCCCTTTCTCAGTCCTCTCTCTGAACTTCCTGTAACATTTAAAATGGACTCCACATTCTTTCTTCCTTTTTTTCTGCTGGGGTTGGAACCCAGGGCTTTGGACGTGCTAAGCAATTGGTGTCCCACTCAACTACATCCCCAGTCCAACTTCACGTTTGAGATGCTTCTCGTTGACTTTCATTCACCCATACCTTTTACCAGAGGAAGGCAAGACAGTGCAATCTCAGACATGATCCTTCCCCTTGTGGAAGGTACCGTCTAGTGGGAGAACATATACTAAAGGATGAGTTGTATGGTGCAATGACCCATAGTTATGATGATAACTGATATGCAGAGTGTTACAAGAGCTTCAGTTGGGGACCTCAGCTAGTGCTGATCGTGCTGGGAGAGCCTAGGAAGCCCTCCCTAAAAGTGTTAACCTGGCAACCTGGCACAGTGGTGATGGAAAGTAAGAAGTAGGTGAAAAGGGAGCTTTTGTGACACTGTACTCACTGTATTCTTCTCTGCTGCTTTTCTGTCTTCTGTTCTTCTCTCTTTCTCTTAATGTGTTCTCCAAGTTTACTTTTGAGTTCATTTTGTCTGTCTGGTCCCTTGACATACATGATTGTTCAGACCCTTTTTTTTTTTTGTTCAGACTTTTTTGTCTGAGTATTTTCCAGATCTCTTCCATATTTCTCTTCTGCACTTGAGCCCTGTTTTTTCACTTGCTTTGTGCATTACTGTACGTGGTGGTTCTAGTTCAAACTGAGCTCTTCCTAACTAGATGGGCTCTGCTGGTGTTTGTTACTTCTGCTGCTGTCGTCTCAGACCTAGACCTTTCCTTATTCCTGTTGTGACTGGAGCCAAAACCTTTTGGTTCTCCTTTCCTGGTATTATGACTCTTCTCTCTGCTCCTGCTAACTCTGGTGCAGTTCTTTATTTGTGTTGGTGTCAGGGTTGGAGGACAGTCACACGATGAGTTGGGCAGCTTCCCTTCTTTCTCTCTCTTTAGGAGCAGTTTGGACTGTGATTTTCTGTTCCCTGAAAACTTGATGGACCCCATCTGTAAGGGCATTCAGGCCTAGATCTTTCTTTCTGGAGAGGACCTTGAGTACTGTTTCAGTTTACTTAAAAGCTATTGGTTTGTGTAGGTTTTCTCTTTTTTTTTTTTTTTTTAGGTTTTTTTTTTTTTTAGGTTTTCTCTTTTTAGTGTGAATTTTAATGTTACTTTTTTGGGGGGGCGGTGCTGGGGATTGAACTCAGGGCCTTGCTCACTAGAGATCTAGTGAGCTGAATCTCTAACTCCAGCATTGCATATTTCTTCCATAAATTTGTTGAGTTTTCAGATCTGAGACTATTTGGTTTTCAATAATTTTTTTCTTTAACTTCTACTATATTTGGTTATTTTGCCTTTTCAGCACCTCCCCTTTTTGCTAACTTTAATTCTTATTCTGTAAGGATAATATTATGATTTTCTTGTCTTTACTTTTTGCTTTATTTAAAGTTTCTTATGCATTTCTGCCTAATCTTGAAGCCAATTTCTTTTCTGCTTCAAAGTTTCCATTAAATGAAGTTCATCCCATGATGTTTGCTTCAGTTTTGCCTCAGATTTACCTTCTCTCTCACTGTTTTTGCTCTTTGTACCTGTTCTTTTTTTCACCTTTCTCCTGGGTTGTTGCTCATATTGTTCATTCTGTGTGGACCACGTATATGGCCTGTTGTCATATGTCCAAGTCCTACCCAGGCTTTAAGTCTTATCCAGATTTGACTTCCTCTTGAAGTCTTTATCAGTTTCTTTCCCTCTAGATGGCATCTTTTCTGAAGTCTCATATATATATTTTTAAAAGGCTTACAGATTTTTTTAAACCTATTTTTTTTTTTTTTTGATGCTGGGGATTGAACTCAGGGCCTTGTGCTTGTGAGTCAAGCACTCTAACCGCTGGGATAAATCCCCAGCCCTCATGTTGATTTTTTTTTTTTTAAATTTTTTTTTTCTCATGTTGATTTTTGAAGTAGGAGCCTTTTCCTTTCTTTACCACCTTTTACTAGATTTTATGCTTTTGGAATGCCTCTTTAATGCCACAAGATCTGTATTTACCAAGTCAGTCCAACTCTTTTAATGCCTACAGGATTGTGAGTTGCACTGAATTATGTCAGCTGTAAGATGCACCATCGTTTTTGAACATTTGTGAAGAAAATCTTGTAGTTGTGAGAAGCCATCATCAATTTGAAGGTGCTCCCCAAATTGAGAGATGTTAAAATATGAAAAATACATGCATCCTAAAGTTGATAAGTAATATGTTTCCCTGATCAAAACTCCCTTTAGTGTAGGTGTTAGAAAGAATTTATTCTTATTCTTATTGTTGTTATTATTATTATTTGGTGCTGGTATTGAACTCAGGGCCTTGTGGTTGCCAGGCAAGTGCTCTACCACTGAGCTGAATCCCCAACCCCAGAAAGAAAAGATTTTTTTTTTTTTTTTTTTGGTGCCAGGGATCGAACTCAGGGCCTTGGGCTTGCTAGGCAAGTACTCTAACCACTGAACTAAATCCCCAGCCGAAAGAAAGGATTTAAACTCATGTCAAAGTGACATACCTCTCCTTGTGACTGTGAAGTTATTTTTAAAGAAGATGCTTGTTAAATTTCTTTTAACAGACTAAAAGTTTCAGGCAGTATGGAGAAATATTTATTTTTGGATGGAGGCTCTCACAACAGTAGGCCAGTCTGCTGGGGGCCCGTACCTTGGCTCCTAGCTCTTTGTATTCTCCCCTCCCCCCACAACTTCTTTTGCTTGAGAACTCATATGACAACTCACATGTTCTCTTATGGGGGACATGAATTACAGTCATCCTCCTGGGAGGTTGGTTCCATGAGCCCAAGAGATAGCAAACTCCCAGGGTTCTTATGTCCTTTATGTAAAATGGCTTCCTATATGCACAGAACTTGTGCGCATCCTGCTGGACATTTCACTCATCTCTAGATGGCTTGTGATACTTAATACAATGTAAATGCTTTGTAGGTAGTTGTTAGAGTGTATTTCTCAGGGAATAATGACCAGAAAAAAGTCTGCATGTCTGCATGTTCAGTACAGATACAGGTTTTTTTTTTCACATAGTTTTTTTTTTTTTTTTTTTGGTAGTGGAGATTGAACTCAGGGCCTTGTGCTTGCAAGGCAAAGACTCTACCACTTGAGCTAAATCCCCAACCTCCTCCAAATAGTTTTGATCCATGGTCGGTGGATAGTTGAATCCCCAGATATGGAGGGTCAACTGTACTTAGTTTTTATATATATATATATTTTTTTTTTTTTTTGGTGCTGGGGATCGAACTCAGGGCCTTGTGCTTATGAGGCTGACACTCTGACCACTGAGCTAAATCCCCAGCCCCTTTATATGTTTATTTAAGAGAGCCTTGCTGTGTTGCCCACACTGGCACCTGGGCTCAGGTGATCCTCCTGCTTCAGCCTCCCAAATAGTTAAGACTAGAAGTACACACCACTATGGTGAGCTTTAGTTTTTAAAAAGTACATACAGAAATAAATGTGCTTGAATATTTTAGTAAATCATATTTATCAATTATCAATCTTTATAAAGTATATCAGTTATAAAATACATCCATTGATATAATATGTGTCAATCAGTATGTGTAATATGTATCAATATGAAAAAATTTTCAGCTAATATTTTAAAGATTGTCAGTTCTTAAAAATGAAAACAATGATTTGCCCAGACATGAGTCTTGAAGACAACACTAGCTAAGGGTTTAAGGAAACAGATGATCGTGGAATTCACCTCAGGGTGGCCTCAGTGGATCCCCAAATCAGTTCCTCTAAGCAGTTAAATACAGAATTAAGGAATAGACACTGACTAGATAGGGAAAATTTTCTGAGCTATCTTTTACTTTGTTACTCTTCCTGTTACCCTTCTATGTTCCTGCTGAAGCTCGTTTGGTATAGATTGTTTTGCTACCCATATCTGAAACAGTGGAGTTGGGCCATCACTCTGGCTGTGTATAATTGGCCGTTTACTTATGAAGGAGGCAGAGGGGAAATACCAGGTGTACACATCAGATAATCAGATTTGCAGTCTGGAGATTAATTACACATTGGAGAATCTGTAAAGAAGGGAAGATTGAAGACACTGAAACTTGTAGTGAGGCTTTTCTGACCTGTGCAGACTGGATGATAGCAGATAACCAGGTCCTGGGACAGACAGGACCTGGTACCAAGCTACAGATGGGAGAGGGAATGGGCTGGCGAGAATGGCTCCTAGGGTTTTGAGCTTGGAAAGCAGGGTAGATGTAGGTTGTTTGTTGACTGAGATGAAAAAATGTGGAGGAGGAGCTGGTTTATGGAAGAAAATAATGAGTATAGTTTTCATTTTAAGGAGTTTTGAAGCGTCTCTGAAAACAAGTAGTGGGTTGCGGCTCAGTTGCTAGTGTGTGTGCTTAGTCTTCCTGAGGCCTGGGTTCAGTCCCCAGCACCGAAACCAAACAAGATGGAGCTTTCTAACGGCCGTTGTGTATGTGGATCTGGAGTTTGCCAGAGGTTTGGGCAAGATGAACGTACAGGCTATACTGTGTGTCTCAACAATGGGAATTGCATGACACTTTCACCAGACTTGTGCTTGCAGGTAACTTTTTTCCCCCCTGCTCATATTTTTGAAAAGACTACATACAGGCACGGCTGGATTTCATGCCATAATTGGGGTTCTGTCTTTGTTCTCTACTACAAAAGCAGAGAACAACTAGTGCATTCATCTGGCAGAGGAGGCCTGCTGGCAGCTTGCAGCATACATGGGCCTGACTGCTGTGAGCTCAGGAGCAGGAGAGAGCCTTTATCCAGCTGCATATATTTCATCTCCTGGCACATTCACAGGGCTGTGTGGAGGAAGGGGTACAAATGTTAGCCAGGCCAGCTTGTGTGCTGACTGGAGCAGCCATGGAGCCCATTCACTGGTGGTAAGTAGTCTTTCTGGAAGAGGGGTATGGAGTGGGGTGAGAGAGAGTGGTGGTCTCCCCAAGGGTAAGATGGCTTTGGGAAGGTAAACAATCAGAATCCACTGCCTTTTGGCTCTTAAACTTTTTAGAATCTGAAGAAGAATACATAAATGAAACAACTGTGGTATGATTTCATGCTTCATCTGTGGACCTCTATTGAGAACGGCTGGTCTGTTCAGCAAAGAGCTTGGAACAGTCCCGAGAAACACCAAGGGAAGGCCTGGGTGGGTAGATGTAGACGATTGTCTACTTGTGTTCAGGTTGAGGTTTCCCTGGGAAGTGCAGGGGCTCACAGGAGCATGGGGCGAGGGAACCTGGCTTGCCTGAGATGCAGGGCTGTGGAAGGCTTTCCTGAGAATATGGTCTTCAGAGTGAGACCTTGGGCAGGAACAGAGAGGAGGGTTTCGGGAAGTATTCGGCAGTTTCTAAAGCAAGCATTTTTTGCTTGGTTTTTTAAAGTTGTAGAAGGAATGTTTTTATTGTGGATAATTTGAGAACTGAAGAACCATAAAGCAGTAGCAGAATGATTAAGTTTTGGCTTCTAAAAAAAAGTTTTGTCTTCTAGATTTTTCAATAAGTAATGTCTAGTACTGGTTCTATCACAAACAGTTGTGCAGCCTTTAATACCACACAAAACCTGTTTGGACCTCTGTTGTTTCTTTGTCTTAAAAAGTGAAAGGGACTTGGTGACCTTTTTAGAAAGAGAGGAAGAAAATTCCATGACTTTAATGCAGAGCAGTTAGTTGCTGAAATTGCAGGTTATGTAATGCGTTTGGTCCCGATGACATCCCTGGATTTCTGACTTCTGGCTAAGAAGTCACTTTTCCAGCCTTGGCAGACCTTGCCAAGTAACAGGCCACGGCTGAAACCTGTGGTGGTCTTCCCTCTCTTGCTTTCTTGCCTCCTTTTTTGAGCATTTTTTGTTTTCTTTAGCCTTAGATAAAGTATCTGAAATGTTACAAGAAAAGACTTTCAATTTTGAACCTAAGAGGTTTGTAGATGTGCATAATTGGGATACTGTTGTATGTATATTAAACGCAGGCAGTTTTCTTACTACCAGTTGCGATTCTTTATGATACGTTTTAGCAGTATGCGGTCTTGAGTGTTTTAAATTTGTACTTAATTAAGAATATTTTAGATTGCCTGCAAAAAAAAAACTCTTGATAGGAAATCCTAAAGGCTGTTAAATTTTGGTGGTTATTAATGTCTCTTTCTCAAGAAGTAATTTTAAAAGTCATAAAGTAAAAATATTTGAAGACTGTCCAGAAGAATCTTAAACACAAAGTACAGTCACTTGATGACAGATTTTTTTTTTTTCTTGTATTTCCATTTTGGTCATCTTTCATGTAATATAAATGTTGGGAAATATTGCATGTCAAATTTGTATGTGTATTTTGGTAAAGAAAAACAGTTAATCGTCTTGAAAATGGTACTGTAGTAATTATCCCTACTTGTTACATATTTTTCTCTGGTTTCTTATTTGCTTACAATTGTAAAATCTAGATTATCTCCGACATCCTTCTGCTCTGGCCCAGTCTGCCTTTTCTGACTCATTCACTTTGTATTCCTCTGCTGTGAGCCTAAGTCACCTAAGTATCTAATTCCAGGTTTGAGTTCGTAATCCTTAGACCTGTGCTGTCTACTAGAGTAGCCATTACCACATGTGGCTGTTAAGCACTTGAGATGTGGCTAGTCCGAATTGAGTTGTGCTGTCAAGTATAAATTAGATACCAGTTTTTGAAGATAGGCCAAAAATTACATTATTATGATTTTAAAATGTTGATTACATAGAGGAATGATACTGTTTTGGATACAGTGGATTAAAGAAGTCTATTAAAATTAATTTTACTTGCTTCTTTTTACTTCTGATGAAGCCACAGAGAATTTAAGATTACGCATTGTGCCAGTTCGTGCTGCCTTAACTTTCCTTCCTCCCAAGTCTTTGTCCTTCAGAATGCTTTAAAGTCTAATGTATCTTCTCTTCTGTGATCCCTTCCTCAGTGGTCCAAGCCTAAAGTTAGCTCTTCTCTTGTGTCATTATTTGAAAGTAGAGGGGCTCCCCCAGGGCTGCAGATTCCACCCAGGGCCTCACGTGTGGTAGGCCAGGGCTCTGCCATTGAGCTGCTTCCTCAACACATAGTGTCCCATTTACTGATATTAGATTTCTTTACTACACACTGTCTCAAAGCCCTCAATATGCTAATATGCTTGGTGAAACTCCAGTATAGTTTCTCTAGTTGTATATTATTACAGAACTCTTGCGTTTTTTTCTGTCAACAAAAATTACGCATACTTGCAGTTGAAACTTCAAGCTGTACAGAAATGAAGTAGTATGAGATAGTGAAAGTATTCGGTAATCCTACCTCACTCTCACCCCAAGTTACCAGTGTTAGAAGTATTAGAAATGAGTGTCTTTCTTTTCCATTATCTTCATTTCTTTTGTTGGCTTTCCTCTTTGCATCCCTATAAAAGTGGGGTCATATTGTATAGCGACTTTTTAAAACTTCTGTTCCCACTGAATATATAGGGGGACTCTATGTCAGTACATTTTAATTTCTTTACTCTCTTTATATAGCTGAATGACATTTCATTTTATGGATATATCTGAATTTTATTATTGGTTCCCTATTGATGAATAATTAAATTGTTCCTATTTTTTCTCTTGTATTACAAAAAATGAAGTGGTATTTGTACATACCCTGTGAAATTTTTTATTTTGTAGGGTGAATTTGTAGAAAATGTGTTAAAGAGAAATGATGCAGATTGATAGAAAGTGCCAGCCTGCCCCGTAAAGCCTTCAGGATAATTTACATCCCATTCCACAGTGTTTGAGTGTATTCTCCCCTTCAACACAAATCAGTCTGTTTTAATATTAGCCATTCTGCCAGCCGAAAAAATGTTATATTATAAAATTGCTTTGTTGGGATTGGGGATTTAGCTCAATGGTAGGGCGCCTGCCTAGCAAGTGCAAGGCCCTAAGTTCGATCCCCAGCACCTTCCTCCCCCAAATTCCTTTGTCATTGGAAGAATATTTTTTAAAAATTGAAGTGTAGGTTGGCCTGCATTCTCAATTTATTATATGTTCCTTGGTGGCTGCATCTCGTCCCGCAGTGTTTTGTGTTGCCATTGAGCTGTGTTCCCAACCCACTGTGCAGTGCTTCGTACAGAGTAAGCATTCACATATGGCCGAGGGGTCCAGAATCACCCCTCTCTGGCGCAGGATCATTTGGTGCCGCAGGCATTTCTGAGTAGGCCACAGAGCGGAGCCTTCCTGAAGCTCTCAGCTGTCATCAGTCTCCTCCCAGGCTTGAGTTGTCATCAACGTCAGTGGTCACAAATCTCTTCCCTGCCAGTTGGGCAACCCAGGAACACTAAGTCTGATAGCTAGAGAGAACCTGGCCCTGTACCTAACAGACGTGGTCACAAGACTGTCGTGTCTCCATCTGTTCTCCTGAAGGTCAGTTAGCAGCCCTGAAGTTACCCGGTTGCATGCAAGTGTCCTTCCTCCTGTGGGCCTTCTTATTAAGATGGTAGATAGCCCCAAATTCTGATGACTCTGATTTTTTTGTCAGTTTAATTCTCAGGCTCCAATTACTGAACCTAAGATGGAGGAAGAAGTTGTTTTTCTTTTCCAACAATGGGCAGATTGACTTTTTTTTTCCTTTCTTGATTGCTAGGGAGAGGATAAGCAAAATAAAGTTTTTCTACATTTTCCAGTATCTATTTTCTAAAAATAAAGATTTGTTAAATGAGTTATATTATTACAGAGATATATTCCCCGTCTCTGCGTATATTCCTGCACTAGTAGTGCTGTTTGTTAGTGGAGTGGCATAGTAACTTTAACTGTGTTGTCTAAGCTTTGTCCTTCCTCAAATTATATTCCTTCCTGTTCGTTCTTTCTTTCTTTCTTTCTTTCTTTCTTTCTTTTTTTTTTTTTTGTAATTTCAAAGTTTTATTCAAAATTATAAACAAAAGGAGGACCTGGCTCTGCAGAGCAAGTCCAGGCCAAACGGAGAAAGAAAAAAGGAAAAGCAGAGAATAAAGTAAAATGTATGCAGGTGGTCATAAAAAAGAAAAAAAAAAGTCCTGTTCTTTCTTAGGATCTTATCAGTTTACATAGAGCCCCAAATGGTTTCAGCAGTTTTTTCTGGTTACATGATTGCGGAGAAATGACAAAAAAGTCATCTAGTAAAATGTTTACATAAAGAATATATTAATTTCTTAAAAGAATAAAGAAATCCTGATGATGATTGCAGTTTCTTTCCATTAATCTGGATAGGAAACAACTGAAAAGGTTAATTAAATCTTGGCATATTTATGTATTTAGTTATCTATCTATACATGTATAGTATTCTGTACCTTATAGTCTGGTTAGTAGGTTTTTGATCTTGATCCAAAGTACTTAAACTCTAAGCCTTAATTCCTCCTGTAAAAGGGTGTGATGTTGGTTCTCATACAGGGTTAACAGTAAGGGTTGGACAAATGAGTGCAGTGAAGTGCATCACAGTCCCTCAGGTTAGTAACTTGATAACTGTTAATAAAGATGAATATTTGTGAGAGAAATGACTTGGGTAGAATTTTGTCTTAAAAAGCAAATTTGAGTGACTACATGTATAGGGTTCTTAAAAATCTAATACTTGTAAAAGTGCATTAATTTTGTTAACATTATTAATATTCACATTTGTATTTGGAAAGTACTTTTCATCAGCACCGGCAAATTGATACAACAGGTTTTGTTGATTTTTCTATTTTGTACATCAAAATTCTGAGGCTAATGAGAGTTAATCATTGGACCAAGATCAAACAAGTACGTGTAGAAGGTAAATAGACTCAGGCTTTACCTGTTCTATCAGAATAGGTGATTAGGACCTTCAAGTAAAGTATAAAGTCAAGTCAAGGACTTCATGTTCTGAAGAAGTTCCCAGTTAGAGAGCCAGGCCTGGAGGTAAAGAATACTGGCCCAAACCGGAGTGGGCCAGCTCATTGCCTAGGCCATGCTGATCTGCAGCTGATTGGTTTATCAGTTCCTATTCCAGCAAGCAGTAATGGAATAGAAGTCTCAGTGTGGACACTGGGGGATGGCAGTAGCCTAAATGGATTTTTGTTAGAGTTTCTTTTATGTAGTTCAGGTGGGTAGTAGAGAACAGAACTGAATTTCAGCCTTACCAGGCTGGACACAGAAGCAAAAGTAGTAGTTAGAAGAGGTTGAACTGAAGCACATCTTCAGATGGGGCAGTAGAAGAGCCCCTCATCCCCCGAGACACCAGAGAGCTTCACTGGTCCCCAGAAGAAAATCCCTACTTTGGCTCCCTCTGATACAGATAGTATAGTGGGTGTTAGCCAGGGAAGTGACAGCAGTCACAGGTCAGTGCAGGAGTGCTCCAATACCAAGATGGCTCCTTCTAGTTCTGGAATCCCTCCCTTTATGGATCAGACCACACCCTTCACCAAGTGACCTCTCTTGGATGACAGAGAGGTCACTGCAGTAAATTAGGCTAGTAACAAAGCTACTAGAAAGCTATAAGAATTTTTCCAGAATATCCTTAAAAGATAGAAAAGAGAAATTTGACCAGCCACAATTGGGAAAAGGGACTGGAGAAAAATAAAACTTTCTCATTTTTACCGATTTCAGGCTATGAAGATTATATAGGTATCACCCAAAGTTCCTACTGTACTGAAGCCCCCAAGGGCACCAAATCCCATCTGTTTTCTCTGTGTGAAGTTCTAATATTATAGTAGTATTATATAGGTATGACCATTTGATCTCAGTGCTTCTGTTTGCAGGTGCATTCTAATTCTTCGTAATGTAGTTTTAGTGTTAAGTATATCTTAATTCAATTCTGGTTCAGATTTATAAACTATTTTTTGGCGGGGTGTGCTGGGGATCAAACTCAGGGCCTTGTGCTTGCTAGGCAAGTGCTCTATCACTTGAGCTAAATCCCCAATCCCTATGAACTACATTTTATGATAGCCCTTTAAATTGAAAAAGTAATAATTTTTTTTTTCAGTTTTTATGTAGTCGAACTTTATCAAAGCCTGGAGACATTAAATAAAGCACTCATAAAAGTTTAATATACTGTAGTTTTACTTAGTATAAGAGATTCTGAGTTTTATGAAGATGAAATTAATTTTCAACCATTGTATACCTTTTATATAAGGGAGATGGGTTTTGGTTTAAGGAATGTAGAGGAATAAAATACAAGATTGAAATAGATAAATAATATCTAACATATTTCAGTACTCTCTACCAGGTCCATTTTGACTCCTATACACGACTCCATTTGATACAGGTACTGTTAGGACTTTCCCTTCACACAGGCGGAAACGGAGGACACAGAGGGTAATGAACAGGTCAGAGACTGCACAGCTGGATTCCAGCCTAGGCAGGCTGACCTAGAGTGCAACACTACCTTTGACACAGAATTATGTCAGTTCTCGAATGGAGTAGGGCAATTTTAAGATGCAGATACATACTACATACAGATATTTTTCTTGACTTAATGCCTATTTTCATTGGCTGTTCTGCACACAGAATAGATGAATTTGCCTATGTTTGCTGTAGTACCTGAGGTATTCGGTAAAACATCACCAGCCAAAGGCTGTATATGTATATGCATGTGATGTACGTATGTATTATGGGTTAACTCCTACTTTTTAATATTTGAAATGTGTTTGAAATTTTTCATAGGTGACTTTTTCTCCATCTATTTTGTTTTGTTTTGTTTTGTTTTGTTTTGTTTGGTGCCAGGGATCGAACTCAAGGCCTTGTGCTTGCTAGGCAAGCACTTTAACCACTGAGCTTAAATCCCTAGCCCTATGGGTGACTTTTTGATAGTGTTTGACTTGACTGATTTTTTTCCCTTTGTGTCATAAGTAATATTAAGAGGTGGTAAAAACCTAATTTTATCCATTAAAGGTATGAATATGAATGTGGACTATCATTAAATTGCTTCTCTTGTTCCATAAAAATTACTAAAACATAATTTGTTATGGCATGTAGACTTTTAAAAAATAATCGCTTCCTCCGAAAATTTCTCAGAAGTTTTTCTTTCCTCCTGATTAAAAAATTCATGCTAACAGAATAATTGAAACACATAGAAAATCCCCCCAAAAAAGCAAAAAAGCCCCTTTTACTTATACTTTTCAAAAATAACATCCATGAGTATTTTCTTAAACACTAGGCACTACTTAATGTTTCTACCATGACTTAAGAATTTAGAAAATAATGTGAATAAAGCTAAAAGTTCCACTTTTGCATTATACCTGAACAGTTGAAACCAAAATGTAAGAAAATTGACATTAAAGGGTGCTAAATAGAAGTAAGAAGTTTTGAACATTTCTCTTGTTCTAGTTATCCAATTGTGATTTTTTTTTCCTGTATATTTTTTCCTTCTCTGCTTTGCAACTTTTAGGCTTCAAAAAAAGAGTTAAGTAATGTTTCAAATTTGATATGTTTTTCTGTAATAATAGACTAAAATAGAATAGGATGTGGGGAGGTAGAACCTAAACTGAGGGAGGTCAAAAACCAGATGGAAATGAAAATTCAAAACCTCCAGCAGGATGAAGCTAGAAAGAATAGAATCTAAACATTGAAATTATACATCTGCTAGGCAGCTGTGTATTCTTTATTCATGGGTCCTATTGCAGGAATAGCAAAAAAAAATCTTTGAAGGAAAAACTTCTGAAATAGACCAAGCATGTATTCTTATCAATAATTATGATATGCACATTTTAGTTGTACAGTGTACATTTAATTCATCTTTAAATGCATTCCCATTTCCTAGGAGTTATATAAATACTTTTCTAAAAATAGCATCACTTTTTTGGGATTGAATTTACATTTCTCATTTGTGTCTTCAGCAGTGAATCAGTATGTCATTAAATTATATGTCAGGAGATAGTCTGTGCTGCTGAGACTAAGATGCTACTGTAAGTTTGTCATTGTTTTCTTTTTTGTTAGTATTCTAGAATGGATTGTCAGAAAGAATGGATAAAGCTTGATAACCCAGTAGCTAGTGAAGAAGTAGAAAAAACCATAAAGGATATACCCTTTAAGAGGGCCAGATGTTTTCATAAGACTTTAAAACTTAATTGATGATTCTTATCTTACACAGATTTCTAGAGGAAAGAAAAATGCAACAGAGAAGATGTTCTTTGAAGCTAGTTATAACCCTGCTAGCAAGATCAGATAAGGATAGCACCAAAAAAGAAGATAGGCTCTTCTCAGTTACTACCCAATTGTAAAATTCACAGTAAGATACTGCACGTTGGAGAAAAATAAGTGTTTTAAGCCCATAGGCTAAAGCCAGCCCAGAGATTTGAGGATGATTTGACATTCAGAAATCTGTAATGTCATTTACACTGTATCAGTGAAGGAGGAAGGCAATATGACTATCTCAGTTGATGGCCAAAAATATTAGATGAAATTGAATAACTTTCTGGTAGACTAGCTTTAGGAAAAGAAGGAAACTTCCTTAATGTGACTGAAGGGTAAAACTGCCCTAAATGATAAAGCAAACCCAACTTGTAAAATATTTTCCATGGAAAAACAATATGAAGAGCTTGTTTTTAATGCTGTTGTTAATCATGGAAACTTTAGCCATTGGAGTAAGAGAAGCTAAACAAAAAAGGGAGAAGTATTTGAAGGGAAAGTCAAAATGTGTACTGTTTGCCTATGCTCTCTAACAAGCATACCAGATACCTAGAAAAGCCAAGAGAATCAGTAGACAGAAAATTACTGAACAAGGTCTGTAAGGTGGCCGTGTATGTGGCAAAAGAAGAAGCCCATGGGCCTCCTACCACCAGCAGTAGCCACTCACTGGGAAAGCACCGTCAGCACTCGGGGCATTTGACATGACAGGCTGTGTTTTAATCCCGGCCTGCTCGCATCATGAGGAGAGCACTCGTGAAGATGGGGCTTCTAGGTTCCTGCTCACCTCGACAGGGAAGCCAAATGTTTGGGGACTTTGAAGGGCACACACAAGGCTGGGTGGTTTCTGAGTGCCCCAGGGAGCTCAGACTGCCCTCTGCTGCCATCCGCCCTGCTATAAAAACTGCAGGGAAATAATCACTGAGTTCCCTGCCTTTGCATCTCTCAGGACAGATACCCTGGGGTATGCGAAGGGAAACAGAGAAGCAGGTCCCCTCTAACTAGTTTTTTATTTCTTTTTTATGCAATACATGCTTGTGGTAAATAGCACCATTCAAGGTATCCATAAAAGTGAACTGTCCTCTGCCCTGTTCTCGTTGCTCTCCTGCGTTCTCAGTTTCCGTATTTTTGGTAATGGCCCTTGCTCCTATATCCATCCTCCTAACATTTTTTTCTCTGTACGAAGACCCATGTCCATTCTGGCTTCTTGGCTTGCCCTTTCTGCTTGTTTCCTGTCTCCTTGGTTGTTTTAACCTGGTACTGGGGTTCCTTCCCTTACAGCTCCGTGGATTCCCTCTGGCAACTTCTTTACTTTTCTTTTTCTTGGGTGCTGGGGATCAAATTTAAGGTCTTAGGCTTGCTTGGCAAGCACTCTACCACTTGAGCTAAATCCCCAACCCCAGATGACCCATTTCTTGCATTGCTCTTCAACTTTGCCATGAAACATTTTGTCATCCTTTTTCTGAACTTTTTAGTTACTTCTTTCACTTAACTTTTGACAGGTTCTGCCCTTCTTAGACTAATTTCTTTTCTTTTTCTTTTCTTTTTTTTTTTTTTTTTTTTGAGGCAGGGTCTTGCTATGTAGATGAGGCTGACCTTGAACTCACTATGTAGCCCAGGCTGGCCTCAAACTTGCTGTGATCCTCTTGCCTCAGCCTCCTGAGTCCTGGGATTACAGACATGTGCCACCATGCCTGGTATTCAGACTAACGTTTCTGATGGGTAAAATAAAAGATTATAAAGGAAATATTGGAACACAGCTGTTAAAGCAAACACTTTTAGATATACGTAGTAATTTGTTCTTTTATTAACTCATTAATAAGCCAGTGGTAGGTTTTCATAATTGCCCTTATTTTAAAACAGTGGTGAGCATAAATAATATTTGTGTTATCTACAGGAATGTAATTTGTTGAGAATATCTGGTTTGATTACAGAGTCACAGGTATTTTGTTAATACAACTGTGGGTCTTGGTCTACTCTAGTAATTAAAGAAAAAAATTTTAAGTTAGAGTTTAGCAAAAGTAAGGATGTGATGTTTTTCCATGTAAGTTCCTAGACCTTTATAACCTACCACTGTTGCACACCAGTTCTGCAGCCATCTCAAGGGGTAGGATTTTCTCTTCCGGAACCCTAGAGGGAGGCCCAAGAGTGGGTGGTCCTCCTTCTCCCTCTCTGCTGCTTCAAGAGCGGTCTCCTTCTCACTTTCCTAATATCAGACAGAAGCAGAAGTTTGCACGTCATGCCAGCACACTGTCATGCCCCTGGTTCCTGGGCTGCCTGCAGTTTTCCGTGGAACTCTGGTTCTCTCCCCCTATTCCATGAAGATTTTATCTAAAATGGCTCCCTGACACATACTCCTTCCTCCTTAGCATCCAAGTGGGTGATTCTTCCATGACCTCTTAGTTTCTTGACTTCCTCTTTGTACTTTCTCTCAGTTGCCTGTGGTTATAGCCTGGGTCTGATACAGTCATACAGTTATAATGTCTCTAACCCCTTCTGTAATTTAATCTCTCAGCTTGCTGGTCCCCACACCCTACCTTTCCAGTGCACACCTACACCAGCATCCTCTCGCCTCTCTGGGATCCAGACCTGTCCAGTATTACAGTACCTCCGTACTGTTCCTCAAGACGTCGCCCCGGTGGCCTCATCTTCTTACTCAGTTTCATTTCTATTCCCAGTCGTCGTGGCACAGTTGTAAATGTTCTCAGTGCCTTTGCCCTCACTTGTTTCATTGCTTAGTTGAGAAAGCCCAGTGCTGGTTAATCCAATTGTGTCTACTCTATACTTTTTAAAAATTGTGGTAAAAAATGGAAAACAAATTTACTCTGTCAACAGTTTTTAAGTGTGCAGCACAGCATTGTTAATTATATACATGTTGTTGTATGACAGACTTCTAGAGCTTTTTCATCTTGTCTGACTGACTGAAACTGTATCGCCTGGCAAACAGCTCCCTGTTTTCCCCTCCCTGCCTTTTCTGTCTCTGAGTTTGATTACTTTCCATACCACATGTAAGTAGAATCATGCTGTATTTTTTTAAATGACTTCTCTTGGCAGAGCCCCTTCTTGGTTCACCCATGTCATAGTGTGTGACCGGCTTTTCTCCTCTGGAGGCTGGATTGTATTTTACTGGGTGTGTATACCACATTTTCTTTGTCCTTTTCCCTGTTCACAGCCATGTCAGTCTATCTCATGTCTTGGTGGTGTGCGTAGTGCTGCAGCAAACATGGGAGCGCAGATACCTCTTTGAAAACTTGTTCTGAGTTCTTTCTTTGTTTTTTTGGTGCTGGGGATCGAACTCAGGGCCTTCTGCTTGCAAGGCAAGCACTCTAACCACTGTGCTAAATCCCCAGCCTTGTTCTCAGTTCTTTTAGATACACCCCCAGAAGTGGGGTTGCTGGATCATGTGGCAGTTCTATTTTTAAGCTTGTGAGGAACCTTTTTATATCTATGGTATCAGTTGTAATGTCTCCTCTTTCAGTTCCGATTCCTGTTATATGAGTTATCTCTATTTTGCTTTTTCTTACTCTAGCCAACAGTTTGTCAGTTGATTTTTTTTTTAATTTATTTATTACTTGTTTTTTTTTTAATTCAGTTCTTTTGTTGATTCTTTTGTAATTTTTCTACTCTGTATTTGATTTATTTCTTCTCTAGTCTTTCTTTCTTTCTGTTAACTTTAGGTTTGGTTTGAGGCATGATGTTAATTTTGGATCTTATTCTTTTTTTTTTTTTTTTTTTTTTTTTTTTTTTAAATGAAGGCATTTACTGCTATAAAATTTCCTCTTAGTACTTCTTTTGCTGGATTCTATAAGGTTTGGAATGTTGTGTTTTTATTTTTCACTTGTCTTGATATTTTCTAATTTCTGTTGTGTTGCTTAATTTTCATGTATTAGTGAATGTTCTGCATTTCCTATTACTGTTGGTTTTAAGTTTCATTCTTTTGTGGTTAGAAAAGATACTTGATATGATTTCAGTCTTAAATTTGTTAAAACTTGTTTTCTGGCCTAATGTGAGATCAGATCTACTCTTAAGAACGTCCGTCCCTGGCTTCTTTAGGAGAATGTATGTTCTGCTGCTGTCGGGTTAAGTGTCCTTTGTTCCAGTGGTCAAATTCTGTGTCTTCCCAGTTGTCCTGTTGCTGGAAGCGGGGGTATTGATTGAAATCTCTTATTATTGTGCTGTTGCCTATTTCTGTTGATTCTCTCTCTGTGTATCATATATTTGGGTGCCTTGATTCTGCACTTGTACTTTTGCACTATTAACCTTGCTGCTTGGTCTTACCTCCAGTTAACGACCCCTAAGGTCATGTAAGCATTTAATGCTGCTCAACAATAGTTCCTAATCCATTTACTATCCCAGTCTGATCCTTCAAATCTCTGACATCACCTCTCCTGTCTTCACTTCTAGAACACAACTCTGCTGTTTATCTCCTTGAGAACACAGATGCCCTAAGGAGAAAATGTCTATAAAGCTACTGCCTCGATGTACCTGTCTGTGTCAGTTCCATGTATTCTGACTACTGTGTTACTGTGGAGTGAACTGACTTTGCTTCTAGCAAGGGCCCAAACTGCCCCTGGCTCTAACCCCACCACTCCAGCCCACTGGCTACACAACCATTCTCATAGAACACCAGGAGACCGATGGCCCTGAAAACAGCAGTGCATCTCTTGACTCCACTTTCTCCTCTCACTTTTAACACCCCTACCCCAAGGGTCTGCACTTTGTTTCCAGTTTTTCTCACACTGATGTCTCCGAGCTCACCTGACCGCAGGCTTTCACTCCCAGCTCTCTGCCAGACTGCCCTTGGGAAGGTCATCCGTGAGAGCGCCAAGCTCACCTTTGAAGTATTTGACTTGGTAATAGTGTTTGACTCAGCCTTTTCCTTATTCCCTCCTTGCAATACTCTCTTCACCTGGTTTTCAGAACAGCAAACCAAAGTCTCCAGCAGTCTTTATCATGGCCTGCATCCAGGGCCCAATCCTTATACCTCTTATTTGATTAATTAATTAATTTTATACCTCTTATTTTAGCTGCATTCATTTCCTTGTTCCTCTTATTTGACTTCATGGCTTTGGTTGCTTTTTTTTTTCTTTCTTTAATTTAAAATTTTTTTTTAGACAGGGTCTTGCTATGTAACTCAGGCTGGCCTTGAATTCACTGTGTATCCCAGGCTGGCCTTGAATTCACTGTGTATCCCAGGCTGGCCTTGAACTTGCAGTGATCCTCCTGCCTCAGCCTCCTGAGTGCTGGGGTTACAGACATGGGCCACCACGCCTGACTGACCTCATGGCTTTGAAACCGTTTATGTTTCAAATTTTGGTGACACTCACATTTCAGTCTCCAGCCTGAACCCCTTCTTGGAAATGTAGAACTATTTCACTTTGGTGTCTAATAGGCAACTGAAATGCAGCTTGCTCAGTAATTTAATGTGTCATGCCTGCTTAGAATGGCCTTCCCTTTTCCAAGAATATTAAAAACTGAAACTGTTTTCTTCTGCTCCGAATAGCTTATCAATCTCCGAATTGTTTTTGGTCTAATTTCAAAGCATGTGATAGGGCTGTTTTTTAATCAAATGGCTACGTATTCATTGCTTAGTAATCCATTTTTAATGGATTGAAATGTGAAAGGTAGCAGGGTTTAAATAAGCAAAATTACCATTTAATGTGCATTATAGATTGCATACCCCTTATGTGTTAACTCAGCACAGCAGTACGAAGCAGAATAGTTGATACTGGATTAAAATAGATTAAGTAAGTTTGTTAAGTGTACAGATAGACTTTAAATTTAGTGTTTAATAGACCCAGAAAACATGCCACTGGAGAAAGAGGTCACTAGCTCATGTTTGGATACTTGGATTTTAGTTCCAAAACAACTTTTACATAGTGAAAAGCAATAAAGTAGATTTAACACAGAAAAATGCAAATCAAAACCATGGTGATACACCTGTTTATACCTACTAGTATGTCTGTAATAAAATATATAGATATTAACAAGTGTTAGTGAGGATATGGAGAAATGGGAAGCTTCACACACTGTTTACGGGACTGTAAAGTGGCATAGTTGCTCAAAAAGTTACACATAGAATTAGCAGGGTCAAGGATGTAGCTCGGTAGTGTAGTTGTTTAACTTGTGTGAGGCTCTGGGTTCCATCCCTAGCACTGCAAACCAATAAAAACATGAAGTTACCATGTAATCTAGCAATTCTGTTTCCAGGTATATACCGAAGAGAATTCAAAGTATATATTCACACAAAAACTGAAAGTGAGATAGAGAAGAAAAGAGGCCTGACCTGGCCCCTTTTTTCCCCCAAGGGTTGTGGCACCCCTCCCGACTCTGGGCTGCTCCAGGCACTGCTTCTGTCTCTCTGAGGGCAGCCTGAAAACCTGGCCTGACAAGGCCAAGATCAGGGAGGGACCAGGGCCCATTCCTGATAGCCCCCAAATCCCCAGGCCCCAGGCCCCTAAGCAACATGGCCACACCCTTTTGGAAACCTCTTGAAAGCCGCAGCAGTTGTGATTTTGGCCCCACTGTGTTCACCTAAGGTGGAACTGTCAGTCCAGCAGCTGCTTCTCCCATCACCTTGACAGCTGAGGCTGAGGCTGGTGGAGATACCTGCATGGTTGCAGCAGGCTTGAAATGTGCACCTTGGCCAGATAACTCATTTCCCTTTGTTAGTACTCCTGAAGTCCTCAGACAGGTCCCTAAATGCAGGAGACTGTGCATGCGTGGCTTACTCCTTTTCTACATGAGCATCACCCATCTCACCTCTGGGGTTGGAGTAGCAGGCCCCTCCTGGCTCTCCTGCCCTGTGCATGCAGCGCAGGTCCTAACAAAGGCCTTGCTTGCTCCGCTTTTCTTTTGCCTGCTCAGGAGTCTTAGAGCTGGTAGAGTGGGCTATGCGGATGGCTACCCCTGAGAAGTTCTGGAGACCCGTGGGTGACAGAGAACCCCAAAGAGGCAGCAGAAGCTCTTGAAGAAGAGCTCCAGAAAGCCACCAAGGTTGGTGCACATCTCAGCTGCTGAGGCGCTGGTATGGTGACGAGGAGCTGCCAAGGGCTGTAACGCCTGAGTGCCACACAGCACAGGAGTCCAGTAGTGGTCAGATGCTTTATATGTTAAGCTCCAGCTGAGTTCTGACTGTCCCTTGGTAGCTGTGAAACCTTAATCTATCTAGCGAGTTTGCCACCTCTTAAAAACAAAGATCCAGCTCACTGGGCTGTTGTGAGAATTAAGTAAGATAAGGTAGGAAAAAGTGTTTAACATAGCACCTGCCACTTAGTGCTGGTCACTTGCATTCTTACATGTAGTAGGTACTTTTCTAAGAGCTTTATACATGCCTTGCTTTAAATCTTCGAATATTTGAGATAGAAATTGTTTTGCACACAGGGTTTGAAGTGAATCAACTCTGAAGCCTGAATATCTGGGTTTGGATCTGGCTTTGCCACTTCTGAGCTTTGTGACCTTGGTGAGTTGTGTAACTGCTGTTCGTGGTCAGTATCCCTGTGTGTGAATGGGATAATGGTAGTACCCAGGTCAAGAACTAATTGATTCATTATATCTAGCACAGTTCCTGGGCAGCTGTTCTTTGGACTACATTCTGTATCTACCTTCTGTTCAGTAGCTCTCTGACCTGTTCCCTTCTGGTAAGACTTCTACCATCTCCATTTACTGATCTCATTCTTCTTTGTTTACAGCCACTATGGAAATCAGTATGGAGAGTCCTCAAACTAAATGTAGACATTCCATTTCATCGTGCTCTACCTCTTCTGAGTATCTTCCTGATAGTTGAAGACATCTTATTACAATGATACATGCATACCCATGTTTATAGCACACAGCTCACAAAAGCAAAATCCTGGAAATGGTCTATGTGTCCATCAACAGATGAAGGGATAAAATGGTATTTATTTACAACAGAGTACTACTCTGCCATAAAGAAGGATAAACTCAAGTCATTTATGGATGAATGATGCACCTTGAGACCATAATGCTAAGTGAAATAGGTTAAGTATTGGATGATTTCTTTTATGAAAAAAAACCCAAAGTATAAATGATTAGAAGAACAAAATAAAGGATAAGTGATAGAAAATAGGAAAGTAGACTTTTTGCAGATAGGAAGGGGGAGAGGGAGAAGGAAACGAGGGGAAAGGGAGGAGAAGTAAAAGATATGAATGTGTGTGCACCAGTTCCCATGATGAATGTATTATGTATTGCAAACATATACTAATAAAAAATAATTGTAAAAAAAATTGTGATTTTTCTCGTTATGTTTGCTCATTGATGGATTGGTTTCTTAACATTGTAAAACATTTAAATTATTTAATTTAACATACAAAAAGTTACGTGATATGGTTGGTGTATTAGTTTTTTTCTTGCAGCTGTAACAAATGGCCCCGCTCTTCATGGTTTAAAGAGCACAAATTCTCCTGTATTTCTGTAGGTCACAAGTCAAGCCTCCAAAGGCTGGAGCATTTACTGACTGTGACTCCCTGCTTTCCTTCAAAAGCGACAGTACCTCATTTCTCTGACCTCTTTTCATCTCATTCTCTCTCTAACCGAGGATCTCAGCTACTAGGAACTCACGTGAGCAAATTAGGCCTGGCAGAACAATCCAGAGTTCTCCCCATCACAGGTTTTGTCCTCTTAGTCACATATGCCAGGTCTCTTTTCCATTTAAAGTAACATCTTCATCAGTTCTAGTGATTAGGTGGTAGACATCCTTGTAGGACTGTTACTATGCAGTCTGCCACAGTTGTTTTTTAAGTCAGCTGTGTGGCTTTAAATAGTTAATTTTATCTCTTTTGCTAAAAGGACTACAGTTATGGCTAAATGGTGAAACCTGGATTGACTCGTGTTCTATACTGGCAGATCAGCATGGTAACTAGGCAAATTATACTTCCCTAAACACTTTTCTTCTTGGGTGAAATAGGGATGATATTGCTTTACTTGTATGTATTGAATTGAAATAATAGTTCAGGGCAGCGATGGTGAACCCTTTAGAGCTTTCAGTGATACAAATAGCCTGCTGCCGCACATGTGCCATAGATTTGCCACCGGTGGTTTCGGGCGACAGGCTGGGGTGAGGAGACTCCCACCAACCTCTTTGTGTCTGTCTGAAGTGAGCAAATATATGAGCCACCTAACTCAAAAAGTCATTGGGAGGATGGAATTAAGTCATGCATGTAGGAAATGCTTTGAAATGTGTACAAGTTACATAAAATTTTGTTGGTATTAATTTTAGTGTCTTTAAAATTTTTTTATCAGTGGTGAGGAAATTCAGTATATCCTTTGATGCCTAGCTAGCAAAATATTTTTCGAGGTTTTATTGTTATCCAGATTTTGTGACTCACTTATTTCCTTTATTAGAACAATGAAAAGATAATAGGAGAATTAAAAGTATATAATGTGTGTGATTCATTCAGCCAGTAGGACTTAAAATTCAAATGTGTCTAAATTATTTTTATTAATTCTTAATTATTTCCTTTTCTGAAATCATCTTAGGAGATAATTACTGTCTATTGTAGAAGCAAAATAAACACTAAGTCCACTTTGGAGTCAGAACTGATTGTTCTTGAAATCAGAGCTGTGTTTTTAAACTTGCATAGTAGTGGCTTATTTTCAAGCAGCAGTGTTCATTTATGATTGACTTGTCTCTGTACCCAATTTTTGATTCCGAGATGTATGTCACTGTGTATTAAGCATGGATCGTTTTTGAAGGTGTTGGGTTCCTCGGTTTCCCTCCCATACACTTGTCATAGTGCATACATAGATCTTTCCCACTTAGCACAGAGAGCCATTTTGAGAGGTTCAGTTACTTTCTGAATGTTGATGGGAAGGAGGAGAGGAGGAAAAGCGATCAAGTTACACATTCTTTGTTCCTGAGCTCCCACTGTACTCCAGCGTGGAGCCGTGGGCCAGGCTGGAATGGGCTGTATAGCCATCTCTCCCCCTGCCCCCATGGACCCCCACTGGGCCCTCTTAGCCCTCATACTTGGAGAAGTTGGTACCGAGCCTTTCTTTCAAAGACTTGACTTCTGTGTAACTTAGCATTTCAAGTAAGATAGTGAGAGGCATTTTTAAAAAGTCGTAACATTTTTTGAGAGGCCTCAAAGTTACACTTTTAACAGTACTATTAAATACAAATTTATCTTCAAGAAATATTCACTAAATTTAGAGCATCTTAAGTTATATTTTGAAGAAATAAGTAACTGTCTTGGAATAAAATGAGATGAATTTGATTGCTTGTGTGTTGCAGAATTGGTGGTAAAAAAATCCCTAAAGCAGTTACAATATTTCTTTTGTTCTATTTCCTTGCTGCTCTTAAATAAATGAAGACTTCAAAAAGAATTTTCGTATAAAAACTGTCATAAAAATCCTGGTGCCATATCCTCAATGTTGACTGTTTTGTGTTGTATTGTTTCCTAGTTAAGTTTTAGCTACATATTTTTTTAAATCTTTAAGGAGTAATTTATTAAAATATGAATATATTTCATAAATATTTATTTATATATAACTGATCTCACTTATGAGGGTTTAAGAAGCTTAGAATTTGTAAGGCGATTACCTTTTTATTAAATATTACCAGTCTGTTAAGCAATACTGATTTCTTTCTCATTTCTAGATAATTAAAATTTTATCTTAAAAATATTAATTCTCTATCAGTGTACTTGTCAGTGCTCTTCTGAAGAAAGTCACTATGAATCATACTAATCAGATTTACATCAAAGAAATATAGTCACATTTGTATCAGGTTTTTTTTTTTAGTATTTTGAGAGTAGGTACTGTATTTTCTTTTATTTATTTATTTTTTTTTTTGTGGTGCCGGGGATCGAACCCAGGGCCTTGTGCTTGCAAGGCAAGCACTCTAATCACTGAGCTAAATCCCCAGCCCTGGTACTGTATTTTCATAGCAGGATATTTTCCCACTACATTTGTTCTAAAAAAGAAAAGTACAGCTGGATAAAGTTAGTGTTTGGGCATTGTGACTTGATGCTGTTTTGTCGTGTGCACACAGGTTTTATTCTCTCTAGCTCAGAATCTAGTTCCTGATTTATTTACATACTTTTGCCCAATAATTTGCTGCTGTGCTTGGCGTTCTGTGTTGCAGTTCTGCTCTCCAGCTTTGTCTTTGCGTCTTGTGTTCTGTCCCCTCCATCTCCTTCCTTGTCTGGTAAGTCCTGGCCTGCTTTGTAGACTCAGCCCAAGTCATACCCCTTCCATGAAACCTCTGTGTAATCTGAGTTCTCAGTAACTTCTTTCCATCACTCATATTGGGTACCTTAAACATGCTAGATTGTTTAAATATGGGCTAATTAGATGACTCATATTTTGGTTCATTCTTCCTTTTAAGGGTAGCTTTTGGAAGGGGTGAGAAAAATAGTCCATTAGAGCTTGTGAATTTTTCATTCTTCAAATTGCATAGCATTTCAAGCACCTTTGGGTTTCTGTTCTAACTGGTGTTTCTGAGTGTGGCCTTGTTCCAGAAAGATTGGTGTGTGGTTCTCTGTCATGTCAGAAAATCTATCCGTGCATGACACAGGAAGGGCTAGAAGTAACTAGTGAGCATAGGGTTTGTGCTGTAGATTATTGCTTTTAAATTACTAAGGGAATATATTTATTTAAAAATTAGATGTAGGCAAACCTTAGAGATAAATGGGAAAATAGAGATAAATCTCAGGAGAGGTTTTTGTTTTTATTTATGTATGTATGTGCTGGGGATTGACCTCAGGGCCTTGTGCTTGCCAGGCAAACACTCTTAACTGCTGAGCTAAATCCCCAGTCCCAAGGTTTTTAGTTTTGAGTTTTCTACTTAATTAGACTGTTCAAAACCATTAACATGTTCGTGATGGGTTCATAATTCATTATGATTTGCTGCTAGGTGACTTGAACCACTGGTGGTACATAGATGACTATCCCACCAGGTAACTTTTTATTAATTTTAAAAGAGACCGAGAAAAGCAATTGGATCTGTTTGTAACATCAGTGGTACAAGCTGTCCGATGGAACAGTCATACAAGTGCCACTGATGGTTCAAGCCAGCAGGAATTTTTTTTTTTTTTTTTAATTAAAGTTTATCCAAAATTACACAAACTCGGGGCTGGGGATTTAGCTCAGTGATTAGAGTGCTTGCCTTGCAAGCACAAGGGCCTGAGTTCGATCCCCGGCACCACAAA
>PVJO010014654.1:0-47561 GCA_004026905.1 Hystrix cristata | reverse complement strand
TTATTTGGCTCACAGTTTGTAGAGGTTTCAGTCCACAGTTTTGGGTCCGAGGCAGGGTGGCATGGCAGACAGCAGAAGTCAGCAAGGAAGGCAAGGGATACAAGCAAACAGCTAACCAGCTTCTTCCTGTATCTTATATCTTATCCAGGCTACCTGGCTTTAGGGTGAGCAGGACTCCCACCCTTAATCCTAACACCCTTAATCCTAGCGTCACATCCTTGATCCCAGCAGAACCATGCCAAACGGATCAGTGGACTAATTTAGTAATCACACACTCTAGATCCAGCTCCCTCTTACCACATGAGGCTTTGGGGGGACATCTAGACACAAACCATAACAGTAAATAAAAATCAATGTAAATAGTTTCCGGTACAATTATGTAACTGGTTACCAGAAAGATTCTCTCTCTCTATGGAAATCAAAATTTCTGTTAACTAGGCTCTGACTCAAGAGAGTTAGGTATTTTCTTAACATCTCAAACATGATGTATTTATGGTTTTGCATTTTTATTTTAAAATAAGGTTATTACAACCATCGCCCCCTGGAAGATCTGTAAAATTCTGAATTGTGACTTTTTTCTTTTGGAAGTTTTCAGCAAAATATTACCAACTATTTCAAGAGAAACTGTAAAAAGGCCATACTCCACAGAGGCAGCTAATCTTAGGCAGGATAAAAAGGGTCTGGCACTCAAAATCATCTTCAGGACACCTGAGATCTTCCTTGAATGAAAAACAAATGGTTGAGAAATTTCAAGAAAAAGAAACAGCAAGAGTGAATGCATTGTGGTATGAAAATAGCAAAATACAACTACTACTTGTGATTTTAAAGGAAAGACATAAGCCTAAAATTAAAGACGACCCCTATTTTCTTCTTCCACCACTGTCAAATTCCTTAGCACACATGCTTCCTCTTCTGGGTAATGCTGGAAAACAGTTTCTTGAGGTGCCTGAAGGCGTCTGCCCTCAGAAACCTTCATAAAAAAGCAGACTTTGTCTGGATTGCGCGCATCTGGGTACTGAATAACTTGCTACACCTGACTGATTACAAGTAATTTGAGCAAATAACAGATAATCAAAATCAATTTCTCTCTAAAGAGACTCCCAGAAAGTAAGTAAATCTGACTCATGGTTTGATTATGTTTGTCCAACTGCCCATAGCAATAACATTAAGAATATTTATAACATGAAACTACAGAACTACAAACCAGTTATCATTAATTCCGATCTTCATTTAAAAAATCAAACTTCCCTTCTATTGTGTCTTAACCAGCAGCATACTGATCTAGCAGTTTATATTTAAAACCAATAAGCTATTGATTCCTTTATTCAAAGAACCCAAATTTATATGGATCATTGAAATTGGTTCAAGTTTTCTATAAAATCCAACTAAACCTCTTTATCAGAACAGCCAGAAAACCAACATGAAAGAGAGCGTGAGCTTGCCTCCTGCTTCAGGTTGAAATGCGTAATTAGAGCGCCCTAACTTCAGAGGTGGAAGCATCTGTGCCTCCCAAAGACTGCCCTTCAGCCGACAGCTAAAGTATTCAGAATCAGCTATGTCATCAGCAGACGAGAACTGCACACTATACCAAATCAACTTAAAACCAGAGCTCCCAAACTTACGCAAAACTGTTGTTAGACCCAGAATGAAGTCAAACCAGAAATACCTCTAAATTTCACTTACTTTCTGCAGCAAAATGAATTACCTCAATAAACTTCAGCTTTCCTTACATCTTGCTCACAGGGACACATTAGCCTTTAGTCGTAAGAAGAAAAGATGGCAAACTGCTAAGAGTGCACATATACAGCATCTCTACTCACATTCTTTAAAATTCTACCTGCTTGCAAAACACCTTCTGAAGTACCAATACGTATTTAGAGTAAGAAAGGTTGTGAAAAATTAATATCATGTAAGTTCATAGAAAATTCTATGCAATTTCCGTCTGGCACAGTGTGTTTGACAGTGCCAACCCCTGCCACTCTCATATGACATGATGCACCCCGACTGGTGTGATCCAGGCAGAGAACGCCCCATCGGCAGTAATCCTTTCACGGTAAAGAATGTGTTACAAACATACGCTGTTTCATATTCCTTGACCTGACGTAGCCAGGAGCAAAGCATTTTTGTCAAGTGATTTTATTTTTGTCATTTGGCTAGTGAGTAATTAAGCATGAAGAACTATTCTAATATCATAGTTGTATATGAGTAAAACAAGTAAAAAGAAGCTCAGTCGGTGTGTAGTTGGGGGCTGCAGGGAATGGACAATTACTAAGAAAACTGTTCAAAACATTTTATAATTCCTTTTAACTCTTGAGAGATTTTATATAATATCTCAAAGGATTAGTTAAATTCACCAAGTTGCCTGTCTCCATGAACCAAATTCACAAATAATTATTGAATTCTTTAATTTATCCACTGTATCAGCTATCTATTGCTGTATAACAAATCACTTCAAAATGTTTGCCGCTTGAAAACAACATCTCACAGTTTCTCTGGTCATGCGTCCAGGTACAGCTTGACTGGGTCCTGCAGCTGTGAGCATCTTTCAGGGCTTCACTTATCTGTGGGTTCAAGTAGGAAAGCTCTGTTTCCAAGCTGGCCATTCACAGGACTCGGAGCCCACCGTGTGGCTGGACTCCGGCCTCAGTTTCTCCAGGCTGGAGGGCAGCTCCATTCCTGGCCACATGGACCTCTCCACTGAGAAACTCAGAACAGGGCAGCGACCAAGAGGGGAAGGAAGAGAAGAAGAAGAAAGCCAGCAACCCAAACACAGAAATGAAATCCGTCACTTTTACTGTTTTGTGTTCATTAGAAGAAGCTCACTGGGTTTGGCACGTGCTCAAAGAGAGAGATTACACACATGCAAGAATACAAGTGGGGACCATGGAGAGGCATAACCAAAGCTGCCTGCCATGTGCTCTCACCCTGTAATCTGCATGCCCCCGGGCCGGAAAGAGTCACATGAATTTTGTTGTTGTTTACAATAAAGCTCACTAACATAATCACCAGGGAATCTAAGTTAAAGAAGAAAATAAAGTTAGCAGTTGGTAACAGAATATAAGCATAAGTCAGGTATCAGTATCCTAGGAACATTATTTTCAGTTCTACCCGTTATTCATATCACATTTCTTCCTTTCCCCAGAAAGATGATGTCAAAATTAACATTCAGTGCTGAGCATCTTTGACCTTTCAGCACTTAATGGCTATCAACTACACACTCACTATTGAAATGGACAGTATCAAAGTCAAAAGTTCAGTTTGACAATCAGCTGCCTCCATTTATAACAAACAGAGCAGAATTTGCTTCTACTTAGTAGTTAATATGATATACAGTTAAATCATAATCAGATATAACACTAACATGCCCATAGAATAAATAACTCATAATGAGTCCATACTATGAGTCAAATACTGTTCTATAGTACTTAACTACTTAGTACAAGCTAAATTGAAGAAACCCCTGTTAATTCATAGCTATTGATATTACTAATGTATTTATAGTGACACTTTGCAACTGGGTGAAAATTAGTCAACTTTTTCAAAACTTACACTTTCTTCCTTTCCTACTTAAATGCCACTAAGCACCATTTAATACTAAAACATGTCAAGAAAATTACACATACAACATAGAGCAGATTATGTTTTACTTAATGAGACTGATTTATCCACATTTTGAGTTTACTTATTTGAAATAAATAATACGCTCAGAGATTTGGATATTTTCTTTCTGCTCAAGGAAATTACTTTTGCATTCCCAGAGTTTCTTGACCCCCAGCTTACTTGTTCAATCCTCCCATAAGCACATTTTTGTAAAATGAGTGAGTGAATGCTATTGTCTGATTTTCTCCAGTGTAAAGTTCGTATCAACACTATGTAAAAGACACACACTTATGTGCCCTGTAATTTTCATGATAAACTCTTAAAATGTAAAATAAATGCTCTGTTGCTAGCTCCAAATGTGGACTGCCTACTGCATTTAAAGTGCTCTACCAATACTAAAATTTACTTTAAAATTTTTAAAGACTGAAAAACGTCAATGCCAATAAATTCATGAATTAATTTTTTAAAAACTACTAGCAGTATAAGAAAGTATACACGTACACATTACTGGGACTTCTAATAGGGAATCTCAGAAGAGCACAATTTGCACTTGCCTTAAATTTGGCCAGTAAGCAAGTTCTGAAACAATCACAGTATCACTTCTCCTGCCATTCGTAACTGTATGTATTCTGCACATTTTTTTTTCTTAACAAAAGGTCTGTTTTACTCTATCTTAATAGAGAAGACAGTTTCTACACTACTTTTGCAGAATTTACATAAAGGTTATCTATAGATTCATTTTCAAGTCATTTTCAGGTTAATAATGCAATAAACTCTACTTTAGTAAGGAAGTAATCCTAGTTTTTTGCTCTGTTTGGTTTTGTTTATTGCTCTTCTCAATGAAGCACTTGGAGGTACACTTTAACAGGTAGGCTAGTTTGTATGATATAGAAGCAGCTTATTCGTATCAAAAGGAAAAAAGCACCAAACATTCAGAGAATGAAGAGAAATGATTCCATAGAGAAGTTAAAGATGTTAGTAGAGAATGTAGAATTAAGAAGGAAAAAAAAACAACTTTCCAAGACATGGTAAATTTTACTGAGGAACTATTTCGCTTTAACATGGTATCTACTAAAATGAATTAAATTGGAAATGAAAGAAACTGGCCTCTCTGGGTTCTGATTTACCACTTAATATCAATGAAAAAAATTGATATAATTTAAAAACTATATAAAAGTGTAAACCAACTATTAAAACTTAATAGCACTAGAAATCAAAATCACTTCTTTTTTTGAGAAACTAGATAATCTTAAAATAAATTAACCAATGAAAAACTCAGTATTTATTTAAAATATCATATTTACTCTTACTAATCATTTTTCCCTTGTATCATATCTTTCCCAAGGTATTTTTCTGTTCCCTTTATTAAAGTTATGGCAGCTAATAGCTGGGGAAAGTGCCATAACTACTACTTATAGTTACAAACAAAATCCCTCTTGGGACTGATCCAAATTCCTAATCCCTTGATCCTCAATTTCTGAGATTTCTGGAACAAAACGTGACTACATACTGAATTCTTTTAACTAATCTTCAGCAGGTCTAAACTCTTCCCTAAAAATTAAGATTTACAGAAAAAGAAAACTTTTAACATGACAACTGTGTCAAACATAAATATAAATGATATCCTTACAAGCAAGCACCCAAAAATGTTCTTGTTATCTTGAAGGTACTTTATCACTCTTTTAAAGGGCTGAAAATAAATAGAATTCCCACCTGCTGTTATGATTTAATGCTGTAGGAATGAAGTGTGTCCCTTGTGAGAGAGAAGGATGAAAAATGATTCTTGAAAGTTTATATCTGGCTTCCTCTGGACCTTGCCCTATGCACATTTTACTTTTGCTGATTTTTGTCACATCTTAGCTACAAAATTCCCCTAGTTTATAGAATGGACATTGTCACATGCTTACTGCTAAACACACATGCTCCATAATCAGAAGCAAACAACAATACCTTATGTTTGTTTGGCAATTTGTAATTTCACATAAGATAATCCCATTTGATCCTTATAAATTTATTATCAAATTTAAAGACATTTATTTTTAACACTAATACTTAAATACTTATAGTTCTTGTCCTTCCGTTAAATGCTATAAAATCAAAATGTACTATATATTTTACTAAAGCATATATGGTTTCTTTTTAGCACCATTTGTATTTCCTATTTATTAGTCTTTTAATATCGACAGTGAAATTTAGAAAATGATCACTTTAAATCTAAAGTAATTATTTTCTGTGTTGCTAAAACACAGTTCCCTCTTCCAAATGGAAATAAGAACTGAATCTTGAAAACATCTCCATGTGTGCAACTGTACATCCACTTTACTCCGATTTTTAATGATCTTTTCCAAATTTTTTATTTTCCTTACTTGCAATTTCTAATTGATTTCCTATCTAGTTTACTCTTCAAAGAAGATACCAAGAATTTTCATCAGCTCAACTTCAATATTATTTTGTTTATTGTTAATTTAAATTTTTGTGGGAGGTTAAGTAGAAATTCTCTATGTTGCTTACTTTTTCTGGATGTGACAATCTCTCCATCAACTCTAACCCGTCCCTCTTATAACTTTGTTCCTGCGACCGGACTATAGGTTCAAAAAAAATCCCAATTTTTTTTCCTTTCTTTTCTTTTCTTTATCTTTTTTTCTTTTTTCTGTGGTACTAGGGATTGAAGCCATGGCCTTCTCACTAAGAGACATCCCCAGCCAATTTTTATTTATTATTATGAGAAAGGGTCTTGCTAAGTTGTGAGTTGGGCTTGAACTTGTGATTCTCCTGCCTCAGCCTCCCAGAGTTTGGGGATTATAGGTATGTACCATCATACCTTGCTAAATCTCAATCTCTATAAGAGTTTTCATGTGATTAATGATGTTAGAGTCCCCAGATCACCCCAAGTTTAGGTCATTAGCTAGGAGAGATCACAGGATTCATCATAGGGTCATACAGCTAAAATGTATTACAACAAAAAGATATTAGCGGAAATCGACAAAGGAAAAATGTACGTAGGACAGGGTCCACAGGGAGCCAGATACAAACCAAGAATCTTCCCTGGTCCTCCTCTCTCATACAAGACATGCTCAATTCCACCAGTGTTGAATCCTAACAACAGGTGGGAAGGGCCGTCTGCCTGGGAAGCCCATTAGAGATGGTTTTTACTGGGGCTTGCCCGTGTAAGCATACTTTGCCAAGTACATACCAAGTTCCCAGGTTTCCAGAAGGAAAACAGTGGTGTTTTTCCACAAGAAAAACAGTGAGCAGTAGTGTTCAGTAGAAACCACAGTGTACAGTGTGGAACAGTGAGCCCTCATATAGTCAGGGTGGTGGGAACTTTACAGAATCTAAGTCCCTCCCTGCCAGCCAAGAGCCACCTGGCAAGCAGGCCTTTTATGTCTCCGGCCTGCTGTGTTGACCCTCTTCTGATCACATCTGTCAACCTCACTTCTGAGTACCTTCTCCTCCCTTCAGCGCTTCTAGAAGGGCAGGTGAGAAAGGAGCAACCGAGTACTGACGAGCAGTGTTGTAGGGTCCAGAAACCTGGGTTTGAACACAAACTCTGGCATTAGTTTGTGATATAATTTACCTAACTGCTCCGAACTTCAATTTCTACACTGATAAAACAGAAGCAATAACCATACCATCTGCATACCTAATCCTCATTATCTGTGTAAAGTGCTTTGAAAGGGGTGAGTGCTCAATTATCTCAGCCATTATTTTTTTCAGATCTGCTAATGAGATGCGCCAGTGCTCTGCAGGGTGTATCCACCCCTATGGATCATTATTTCTTTGCCATCTATCCCAGCAGGAACCAGAGATCTTGCTACATCGTTCCCGCACACATGAAGGCACTTCTGCAGCTCTGCCAACCCGCACCACCAGGCTGAGCCTTCTCAGTGCCAAGGCGACTTGGAAGACTCTGGACACTCAGACAACTGACTCGAAATACATAAGACCTAGAACAGCCAAAACAAAAGAAATCGGGTGACTTAGACTACCTCACTCCAAAACTTACTATAAAGTTACAGTAACTAAGACAGTATGATTTAGATCAATGGAACTGATCAGAAAAGCCAGAAATAAATCCTCACATTTACATTCCATTGGTTTTCAGAAAAGATGCCGAGATAACTCAGTGTGGGAAAGGACAATCTTTTCAACAAATGGTGCGAGGATAACTGGATTTTCATGTGAAAAAAGTACACATAGACCTGACCTCACACCATATGCAAAAACCAACTCGACTGTGGATCGCAGACTTGAATACAAAAGCTAAAACAATGAAACTTAATTTTATTAACAAAAACAGGATAACATCTTTGTGTCCTTGAGTAAGGCAAAGATTCCTTAGAAATAACAACAAAACATGGTCCATAAAATTAAAAGTTGATAAAATTTCACTTCATCAAAATGTAAAACTTGGTTAAAAGGAGAGGAGGGAAAGGGGAAAAAAAGAAGCAGCAAGATATATCATGCATAGGCACAAACTCCCTATAATCAATGTGACCATTATATATAAGTAAAATGCATCACTAAAATTTAAAAAAAAATTTAAAGCAAAAGAAAGTAAAACTCTACACTTTTAAAAGATATGTTTAAGAAAATGAAATATAAACCAGACTAGAAGAAAATATTTGCAAGTAATATCTGGCAAAGTATTTATATGCAAGTTGTACAAAGAAATAAAAATTAACTAAAGAAAAACTAAATTTTAAGTTTTTAAATAGGCAAAGGATTAAGGTATTTCACCAAATAAGGCATATGGACAGCTAGCGAACACATAAAAAGATGCTCAATGTTGTGAGTTGCTAGAAAAATGCAATTAATACTAAAATGACTATCATCAGAGACAGACAATAACAAGTATAGTTAAGGATGCAGAAAAACCAAAACCCTCATACTTTGCTGGTGGGAATGTAAAAGGAAAAACAGCTGGACAATTTCTTTAAGAGTTAAATGCATTCTTATGTGATCTAGCAATTGGACGCCATCTACCTGCCCAAGACAAATGTAATGTTCACACAAAGACTTGCAGGTGAATATCCATAGCAGCTTAATTAATGACAGCCCAGAATTGTAAGTCAAATGTGAATGAGTGGGTGAATGAAAAAACAAAGTGTAGAATACTAACCCAGTGCAACTAACAGTAAAAGACCATACGATAAGAATGAGAAACAAACTTGTGATACATGTTACAACATGGATGAACATTAAAAACTGTATGCTAATTGAAAGGATCAGAGACAAAAGACTACTTTTTACATAATGCCACTTATATAAAACTTCTAGAAAATTCAATTATCTAGAGATTAATGGTCGTCTAAGACTAGGAGCCAAGAACAAAGATAAATGCAAGTCATCATGAGGAAACTTTTGGGTGATAAAATTTTTTCAAAACTGTATTTTGGTAATCGTGAAACAACATATACATCTACTGAAACTAATTGGACCATACACTTTCACTGAGTAAAGTATGTGGTATATAAATTATACCTGAATAAAATTATTTTTAAGTAGATCCTGTGATCCTAAAATCATTGGCTCTCAAAGTAGGGCTTTCAAACATCTCAGGGGTACATGATTAAAACCGTCCCATCTTGAAACATTCATTTTATTTCCTAGTAATTTAATACACTAAATATCACTGTTTCATAAAAACAAACATATACACTATAGAATTCGTAAATGAGTGAAGGCAACCTCCATGAACACCAGTAGGATACTTATTCAGAGATTGCTATAGCAAGGGAGTCAGCCTCAGCCCCAACATTTCATTTGCATGTAGCAGAGAAGCAAAGGCAGACAGTGGGATGGAAATGCTTTGTGTAGGCCAAAAAAAAAAAAAAAAAAGGAAGGTTTCAGGTGCACTCTGACTGGAGGCCGTTACCATGGAGAAACTGGAGGCAGGCTAACTAGAAGCAGAGCATCCTATGCAGTTGGTTAGGAGAGCATATTGCCTTTTTCTGGTTGGTCCAAAGTTGGAAGTTGGAGCAAACAGAAGGAACTTAACCGTCACTAAAAATATTCTCACCATTATAGTTGCCATGGGCTGTGGTTTGACTTCCTGGACTTGTTGCCTAAGAGGTTGTAGTTTGGCCTCCTGAACTGGTTACCAAAGAAGGGGTGGTCTGGCTTCTGGCCTCCTCATGTGAATCTGAGTTCCACATAACAATGCTTGGCCATTGTTGCTAAATTCAGGCTCTCAAGAGTACAACGCAAACATGCAAAAAACAAACAAGTATTGCTGTTAGCTCAGCAGGGCCCCACCTCCTTCCTCCTCTACCAGAACCACACTCCAGGCAAACAGACTCCCAACTGTCACCTTTGCCAGTTTTCCAGATAACCTGAAGCTGTCTTAAATTCAAAAAGACATTTCCCCTCTTCTCCAAAATTAGACACGTATTTTGGATGAAGGGTACAAGTTATGCTTAGAGAAAGCTCTCCTCGTGCCTCGTGGGCTATTTCCTTCTCTTCCAGGCATACTCTGTACTTGGTCAAACATGTTTTAGATGATTTTTTTTCTTCGAAGAACTTTCCTGCAAAGGAATTACCATCCCTGCTAGTAATTTCAGCAGCTTGCAGTTTCTCGATCCTTAGTCGTCCCTTTAGAATAAGTATTGATTTATAATGTTACAGGTAGAGTGATGCCACATCTAAATGTGTTGGATTGGTCATGTGGTTTTCTCTGTGTACTGTGGAAAGTAACAACTTCGGAAGTCTTCAAACATCTTGGTTCTAAAGCCAAGAGATCTAGAAACATTTTCCCCCTTGACATTTTCACCTCTTCCCTCCTTACTCCACCAACCATACTCACCAATAAGGGCAATGGATCAAGTCATGGACGGTATTCACATGTCATTGTCCCCTCTTCTGATCCCCAGGCCAAGCTCACCTGTACTGTTAGCCCAGCTTGCCAGTTCAGTGAGTCCACAACAGTTTTGGTGTAAGTCACTTGTGAGCCTGAAGCCACAGTCTTGGCCCACTAAGTTCTAGCAACAGTTCAGGTTCTCATCTTCTTCATAAATTGATCATGCATCTCACTTTTCTACAGGTCTCCCACAAAATTCTACTCTGAGAAGTCTATAAACTGTTTATTTCATTTCAGTGAATGCATTGCTCAAGCCCCATCGTGTCAGTCTTGCTGGCCAGACAGCAGGGCTCTGAGCCACGCTCGTGCCCTTCCTTTCCAGGAAAGGAACTGGCCTCTGTGGATTTCACAGGATTCGTGAGACTCTCACACCAATCCTGTGAGGTCAGACCATTAGTCAGCCTCCAAAGATCCTTCTTTGCTACGTAAGTTTTCTTCGTTGAATTTATGATTTTAAAAAGAAACACAGAATAAAGACTGTTTTACCTCAAAAATCGTAGGGGTCCTCAATAGAATGTTGACCACAGCAATACAGAAATTTCATATTTTAAAATCAACGCAATGTTTCCCTGCTCCTTATCATAGAAAATTCTCAACCAGTACGATGTTATTAGTAACAAGTAGTGTTGAAATCATTTTGATAGTAATAATTAGAGTGTCTCTCACACATATGATTTATCTTCTTTGATAAATTAGGACAGATTCAGGATTATCCCTGAATAGTACCACTCTCTCACTCACTTGCTTTTCCATCTGCTTTCTAAAATTAGAAGAAATAGTTGGAGAAAAGTAAAGAGAATTAGACATAACCTGTAATTTATTGTTCCTCTGCTACATCCCTTAGTGAGCCATCATTAATGATGTGCTATTAATAACTATAGCAATTATGAATTATTATAGTGCTTTTGGTGCTGATTTTATAGGTACTTCCCTTTAGATTTCAGTTTTACCCGTGGGTGAATTTTTAATAGGAAAAACGGGAGAGTATTTTTTTTTTAAGAAAGCTTAAGTGTATCTACAACATAGACTTACAAATATCTTTGTTATAAAGGAAAACTTTTTTCAAAAAAAGTCTTTTGTAGAACCCCAATATAAAAAACAAGTAAACACAGAATGCTCTAATTCAAGCCTGGGCAGAGAAAGAAGTTCCCCGCTTGCTTCCCGTTGGTGACACCCAAGGCACATGCACAGAAGCTCAGGGCTTCAGGGATCACCCTCTGAAATCCAGTGATCTCCCCTAACCTGCTGTATAAACCACGTGATGCCAGCGACGTCAGTGGACAGTCCGGATGACTAAATCAAATGCAGGCCAACTGATGATGCCCATGACTTGAGTCACGGTGCTCCTCGTGCAATGGGTTAAAAATCTAAATATTGTAAGTTAACAAGGAATATTTAATTAATCAGTACTAATTTCTCACCTTAATATTACCTACACAGTAGAGATCAGGAATAAAACAGCATCACTTTTAAAATGCAGGGCTTTAAAATGTTTAATACCAGATTTCTTACTCTTATGAAAGATAACTGAATAAATATTTAAGTTACTTTTTGTCAATCATCACTAAAATGTCTTTATTCTTGTGCATACTTTCACACGCACATACACAATGTCTGTGATACTTGCTGCTTTATTTCTCTATACTTTAAAAGGCCTCATACCTGGATATTCCCATTTGAATGTGCTGTGGCAGAAAAAGAATATGTTGAAATAATCAATTTCCATCATTTAAGGAACTTATTCTTAAATTGCCCTATCTTTTTCATCCTTCTAGCCAAAGCCTAGATTCAATTGTTAGCGAATTGACTCAAAGATTACCAAAATAGAAGGCTGTTATATTTTAAGTAGTTCATAAAATTAACTACACACCAAAATGTATCAGGAAAGAAAAATTGTCAAAGAATAATGCATTCAACAATGAAATCTTTTGCATTTAGAAGTCAGCAGATTAGAAAAATCATATTTAGCTCAATATTCTTCACTATCTTGTCTAAGACCTTTTTTCCTCTAAACTGTACACACTCAAAAACGTGGAAGGAATATCAACATACTTCTTAGACTAACTTTTTATTCTGCAGTACATCTTTCCTATAACCCACCCTGCACCACTCCCTGGGGTGTATAAGCAATCCGTACAGAAAACAAAGATCAAGCTGTCCTTTGTACATTTCAATTTTATAATACAACTGTTTCAATGCATATGAGAGACAAGAGGAACAAAATATTTCACTGTTAGATCGATGTTCCTTGAAAAACAGGCAAGGATGGCAATCATAAATTATGAATAATATTTAAATGCAGAAGTTAATTCTGTCAAGGTGTAGCCAGTCTTCTTGAAAACGCTCTCAAGCTAGGCCTGGGCCACCCTTCTCCCATAGTCAGTTCTCAAATGCCAAACAAGAATTATCCATTGTGTGGAGAAAGCCTTTGAGAAGTGCTTTACAGTTTAATTTCCAACTTATTCTTTTGGGGGCTTATCCTCTTAACCCCAAAGAAAACCCTATTTCAGAGGAAACAGACAATGGCTAGGTAATTAGCATTTTAAAAAGTAGATCCTGAATTTCCCTAGCAAAGTGACAGTTGAGAGTAAGTACTCAACGTATGTATTTATTCAATTCATTGTAAGGGTTGCTCTCATAGGTTTTATGACAATATATGGGATGGGAAAGGACACAAAACAATCAAGTCTAGATTTCTCTTTCTTTTCAAAAAACGTATTAAAAATGCTAACAGTCGAGTATGAAAGCAAGACATTAGTCTACATTTTAATCTAAAATTTCTCTGTGTGATCACGGAGAGTTTAGTAATGTGTACACAGTGAGGATACATGCTGAGAGTGAGAGGACATGAGTTCCGAGAGGAGTGCTGTCGCCCTCAGAATTACTGGGGAAACTCCTTCCTCCGTCCAGTTCCTCTCCAGCTCTGTACGTGCTCTTGTTGGTCCATGTACACATTACTCAACTATCCATAAATACAAAGATGCATTTTAGATTAAGAGCTTTTGTTTTCACATTGGGCTGGTCCATACAAATGCTCTTCTAAAGTACATATTTAAGCATGTCCCAATTCATCCAAAGGGGCTTTGAAATTTCTGACCCTCGCAAGTCCTTTGCGCATCTGATTTAATTAATCATATCCAGTACTTACCCAGGAGCTGTGGGATTTAAAACCATGAAGAACACGGTCTCCCTGCCCTTTAGGAACTAATGATCTCAGGAGAACAGAGAGACAGGAATATAAATCACTCTGAGGAGACAGACTGTAATAACTGACAGAGATCCACACATAAAACACACACTATGAGACGACTACAAAGAAAAGAATCACCCTACTAGTGGATTAACCCAAATGCATGACCCTGAGGGCATTTGCCAATACTGATTCATCTCAATGTCCCAGATCCAGAACAGAATATAAATGTTTATATTTATAAGGATGCTTTTGAGTCATAAGATGTTAAATTATTTAATTTCATTCCTTAGAGTCAGAAAATATATAATATGATTTTCAGCATTTCAGTATGCTGTAATTAGACTGAGGTCTTATCATATTTTAGTGTAATTTTTATCTTTCAGATATCCAAAGTGACATTTACCTGCAAATCCTAATTCTCCTAGGGATTTGCATAAGCTGAGTGTGACTATGAATTCCTATTCTCTCACTTTATGCTTTAATCATTTTGAAAATCATATCTGTAAGAATTCTCAATAGGATTATATACACTGCCTCGTACAATTCTGATTATATAATGAGCACTAACTTCTGCTGTTTTTTAAATATAATTTTATATATCTCAATAATCACTGTTTGTACAAAATTCAGGGCAGTTCAGTGCAGGAAATATTTGCATTTGTTTCTAAAGAAGAAAAAAGAAGCAACCTAAATACCAACCAGTAAGAGAATAGTTAAAATATGGCACATACATATAAAATATTATGCTTCCTTAAAAAACAGATGAAGTATATAAAAATGATTTTAAAGAAACTGCATATTAGGCAATGAAGGACAGTGATCCTGGTGGGCAGGTAACAAATGAGCTCAGCCTGATGAACTTTCTTTTCTTCTTTTCTTAGGATAAAACACTTTTTTCAATTTTTATTTTTTTTATTAGTACATGTTTGTAGTATATAATGATCACATCCCTCATGGGAAGTTGGTACACATACGTAACACATCTTAATTCTTTTTCAACCCCTTCTCCTCCCTCCCTCCTCTTCCCTCCATCTCTCATTCCCCTTTCTTCCATGTCTTGCTCCCCTTCCAATTTGCAAAAATCTACCTTCCTATTTCTTATCACCTATCTTTTATTTTGCTCTTTATTTATATTTTGAGTTTCTCATATAAGAGAAACCATACAACATTTAAGATTCTGCATGTGATTTATTTTACTTAACATTATGATCTCAAAATGTATTCATTTTCCTACAAATGACTCAGGTTTATCCTTCTTTATGGCAGAGTAATACTCCATTGTGTAAATACCATGTTTTCTTAATCTATTCATCTGTTGATAGACATATAGGCTGCTCCCAAGATTTAGCTATTGTCAATTGTGCAACTATAAACATGCAGATGCATGTATCACTGTAATATGATGCTTATGGCCTTACTGACTGAAGAGTATTTCCATGGTGCAGGAAGCAGAAATTCAGACAGAGGCCATTATTCCACTTGATTTAATAGAAAGTTGGGAGTATGCAAAGCCAAGGAGGATAGCAGGATAAAGTTCCACAAAGGAGACCGATATGCAGAAGAACTCTGAAGACACACTGAGGGCCTGCTCAAGTTTTCAGCTGAGTTCTCAAAAGCACTGGCATTACTACCCACGGAGAAAATCCAAAGAGTTCTTTAAAAAGTGACTGGATCGAATAGGTCAGTTAACGAACTTATAGAATCAAGCTAGAAGATCACCATACAAGAATCAAATATATTTCTATATGCGAGTAACAATTAAAAACTGAAATTTATAATAGAAAAGATAACATACACCATGACAAAGTATAATTTATTTCAGACAGATGAGGCTGCTTCACCATTCAAAAAGTCAGTTAATGTACAGGCTAAAAAAGGAAAGAAAATCACATAGTCTTATTGAAGGATGTAGAAAAATCATTTAACAAACTGCAGCATCCACTTATAAAAAAAGCTCTCAACAAACTAAGAAGAGTGGGAACTTCCTCTACTTCATAAAAAAAAAAAACTATAGCTACCACCACACTAAATGGTGAGACACTAGACCCTTCCAAACTAAGATCAAGAAAAATTAAATTTGCCTCCTTTTTGCACTCGTTTTTGACATTCTGACATGTCTGACTAATGCAAAAATATAAGGTCTCAGGATGCATCCATCGGACACACATGTTTAAATATCGCATTGTTTCTCTGATGTGAGAAACTGAAAGTGTAAATAAAGACTAAAATGTATTATATTGGGAAAGGGAAGAAAATGTCCAAATGGGAAAGTGAACAAGGGAAGGGGAACGGAACAAAGGACAAGAGAAATAAGAAATGGAAGGAAAAAATGGAAAGCTTTTGTAGATAGGGAGCGAGGAGGGGGTGAGGGGAGGGGAATGGGAAAAAAAGAAGCAACAAGATATGTCATGTACAGGTACAAATCCCTTATGATGAATGTTATCACTATGTACATCTAAAATGTACCATTAAAATAAAATATATATATACATATATATAAGGAAGTAAAAGATATGCAGATTAAGAGTAAAGAAGTAAAAGTCTTTGTTCACAGATGTCATGAGGGCCTACATAGGAAATCTGAAATAATCAGTACAAAAATCCTGGAACTAATAAAAAATTATAGTAAAAGTGCAGGACACATGACTAATGCAGAGAGTTAATTCCTGAACTGGTGGTGTAGTTCAGTGGTAAAGTACTTACTTGGCTAGCATGTGCAAGACCCTGGGTTTTTTTCCCCAGCAATGGGGGAAAAAAGTTATTTCTTTTTCTGTAGAACAAGTAGAATTTGAAATTAAAAATGCAATACCAGCAACGCTAGCAAATACAGAATTTAGGTGGAAAGCTGACAAAACACTCTCAGTATCTAGATGCAGAAAATTACAAAACTCTGAAGAAATCAGAGAAGAACCAAATGTGGTGATTCATGTTTATAGGTAAGAAGACAGTCCTGTCAAGATGTCAGTTCTTCTCAATTTTATCTACACACTCAACACAAATCCAATCAAAATACCAAGTTATTTTGTGGATATAGACGAAGTGATTCCAAAGTTTACAGGGAGAATAGAAAGACCTCGTAAAGCCAACACAATAATGAAGAGCAGTCAGAGGACTGATACTACTTGACTTTCACTCTTACAACTACAGTCACCAAGACGGGATGGCACTGGTGAAAGAATACGCAAAAGCTCAATGGAACATAATAGCCTAGAAATAGACCAAAGTTAAATCTAGTCAGCTGGTCTTTGGCAAAGGAGCAGAAACAATGCAAGTGGCAAAGGTAGTCTTTTCAACAAATGGTGTTAGGAGTGAATATCCATACGTCCATAACTAATGTAAACATAGGCCTTACACTATTCACAAAAATTAATTCAAAATGGACCTAAATTTAAAATGCGAAACAATAAATCTCCTAAAAGAATACCAAGGTGTAGTGGTGCACACCTGCAATTCCAGCACTCAGGAGGCTGAAGCAGGAGGATTGCTGCAAGTTCGAGGCCATCTGAGCAAAAGTGAGTTCAATGCCAGCCTGAACTATAGAGTAAGACCCTGTCTCAAGTAACCAAATAAATAAATAAATCTCCTCAAAAGATAACATAGGACAAAAATTACATGACCTTGGATTTCACGATGGCTTTTTGCAGGTACAAAACCAAAGGCATGATACATGAAAGGAAGAATTAATAAACCTGACTCTATTAAAACTTAAAACGTATGCTCTGTCCAAGTAACTTTCAAGTGAATGAGAAGACAAGTCACAAACTGGGAGAAAATATTTGTAAAACATAGCTGATAAAGTACTACTATCCAAAATATATAAAGAGCTCTTAAAACCCAACAATAACAAAATTAATAACAAATGTAAAATGAATGAAAGAGCTAAGTAATGCACATGAAAAATCTAAAGACTATAGAGAGGGGGTCAATAAGAATATGGTGAGATACCCAACATCGTAAGTCATTGGAGAATTGCAAGTAAAAACAATGAAATATCACTATACAACTATTAAAATGGCAAAAATCCAAAACACTGATAACATCAAATATTGGAAGGGATGTAGAGAAACAGCAATTCTAAAATGCTGCAGCCACTTGGAAGACAGTTTAGCAGTTTCTGAGCAAATTAAACATATATTTACCATATAACACAGTAGCTACATTCCTTGGTATTTACCCAAATTAATTGAAAACTACGTTCACACAAAAAAATTTGCCCATGGATATTTAGATCTGCATTATTCATAATTGTCAAAACTTGGAACCAATCAAAATGTCCTTCAATAGGTAACTTGTACGTGGATATAATGGAATATTATTTAGTGATGGAAAGAAATGAGCTATCAAGCCAGGAAAAGGCATAAAGGGGCCTTAAATTCATATTACTAAATGGAAGTAGTCAATCACAAATGTTTCCATACTGTATGGTTCAAAATACATAAAATTCTGGAAAGCCAAAACTATAAAGAAAGTTAAAGAATCAATGGTCACCAGTGGATACAGAAGAGGAAAGTGTGACAGGTAAAGCAGAGATTTTTAGGGCAATAAAACTACTCTGCATGATGTAGTAAGGATGGATACATGTCATTCTGCCTTGCTCAAAGGCCACAGAATGCATGATAGCAAGAGTGAGTTCTCAGTGTGTACAATGGACTCTGGATGATGATGATATAATGATACCAGTTCATCAGCTCTAACAAAGGTACCACCATGCTGTGCAATGTTGGTAGTGGGGGAGGTTGTGCATGTGTGGGGGCCAAGAGTATGTGGGAACTCTGCGCATTCTGCTCAATTTTACTATAAACTAAAATTTCTTCAAAAAATAGTCTATTTTTTTCAAACTTGGCAAAAATGAAATGTAGAAGGGTAAACCAACCTGCCAAAACACGTAAAGGACCTATGCACGTAAAACTACAAAACACTGCTGAGAGAAAATAAAGACCCAAGTGGAAAGGTGTAACTCATCATGAATCAGCTGAATAAGATTTCAGTGCGCCCCCAATTTGTAGCTGATCATAATTACAACCAAAATCCTAGCAAACTTTTGTCAGAGACTGACAAACTGGTTCCAGAATTCATATGTAAACACAAAGAACCAAGAAGAGCCAAGAAAGAAAGAAAGGGAGGGAAGGAGGGAGGAAGAATGAAGCTCTTTTAAAGAAAAAAAAGTTGAGAGATTGACATTATGTGCTTTCAAGACCTGTTACAAAGTTAGGAATCAGGGCAATAAGCTTTAGCAGAAAGAGAAACAAATAGATGGAACAGTCATAGAATCCAGAAATAGATTCACACATGTATGAAGAACTGAGTTTTGGCAAAGCTATAATGGTGATTAAGTAGAGAAAGAATGGTCTATTTTAATAAATGGTGCTGGAAAAATTGGATATGTATAAGAAAAAAATAAAAACGTTTATCTGCATCTAATATCATATGCAAAAGTAACTCAAAACAGACCATAAACCTAATATAAAGCCCAAATCTATAAAACTTCTAGGATAAAAATAGAGAATGTCTCTGAGATTTTGGTTTAGACAAAACTTTTTATAAAGACAGAAAATGAAATCTCTAAAGAAAAAAAAAACCCTGATATATTCTATTCATCAAAATCACAACTTCACCTCTCTGAAAGATATTGTTAAGGAAACAAAAAGTCACAAACCAGGAAAAATTATTTGCATCATATGTCTGATAAAGAACATATATAAAGTCTTAAAACACAACTTATTGTTTGCAAAAGATTTGAATAGACACTTAGACAAAGAAGATGTATGATTGAAAAACAGCACATGGAAAGGTGATGAATATCACTAGTCATTAAAGAATACAAGATTTAAAACACATAAGATACCAACATGAATCTACTGGAATGGCTTAAAATTTTTAAAGATTAATTATAACAAATATTGGAAAGACTGTGAAGGAATCAAAGTTCTCATACATGGCTAGTGAAAAATGTAAAGTGGTACGACTCAAATGGTACAATTTTGGAAAACAAGGTTGTTGTCTCTTTAAAAATTACGTTTCTCTATACCTTATGATCCTGTCAGTCTACTTCAAGGTGCTTACCAAAGCAAAATGCAAGCATATCCTCCTGCGAAAACCTGCACAGGAATATTTATAGCAGCTTTGGTTTTAATAGCTAACAACTGGAAACGAGTAAACAGATAAACAAAGTGGTACATTCATATGGTGAAATGCTACTCAGAGGTAAAAAAGGAATGAAATACTGATATACATAATGATGTGAACTGATACTAAAATTGTTGAAAGAAGCCAGATGAAAAATAAATGTATACTATGTGTTTCCATCTCTATGAAATTCTGGACAATACGAACTAACCTAAGGCAACAGAAAGCAATCTCTGGTTGCTTGAGAAAAGGAGAAAATGAAGGACAAAGGGTAAATATTACAAAGGAATGCAAGAAAATGTTTGGGGTTATGGATATGGTCACTATGGTGATGATTCCATAGAGATGACTTCATAGATATGTGCATATATCAAAATGCATCTAGATATGTCTCATTGATTTTATATCAATTTTATCCCAAATCAAGCTGTTAAAAAAAATAATAATAAATATTAAGGATCTAAAACAAAACAAAAGAAAACAAAAAGTCATCCGGATGACACTGCCCATCTGCCCTCCCCTTATACTGGAAGCAACTTACTAAGGCCTCCAGTGTGCAAGGAAGTGAAAGACCTGCGGCTCACTTAATCCTCTCAACTGGCCACTGGCCACCTGCGCTCCCTTAGAAGATATCCACGACGCTTCTTTAATGTTGCCACCCTTGGATTTTATACATAAGTGCTCTGTGTAGCACCTGCCATTCAGATTTGCAGGTATTTTCTTACATGTCGGAGTTCATGGAGAGTAGTGCAAGGCCTTGTTCATCTTTATCTCCCCAGGTCTAACATGCCGCTGGGTTAAGGAACAGATCTCCAAAGCAGAGAAAATATTGTTATTATCCAAGTGGAGTTTTTTCTTCCAAAGTGCTTACATTCTAGTTGGGCATTTACAATTCTTAGGAAATGTCTTTCTTTTTTACCCTTGGCCCTATGTAACACAAATGGTGCCAAAAATAAATGTGAAATCTGAAGAGTAAAATAAATTTGAATCTAACAGGGTTATATTGAAGACTCAGACTCCAGAAGATCTTTCACGGTCTCACAGTTTAAAATGGAAAAAATGGTAACTTTTGACTCTGTTGACACCACACTGTTCAAAACACAACATGGTTTGGAAAAGCCTCATTTGACACGAGGTTTCCAAACAGTCCTTCTTCCTCCGTGTGTAAATGGGCCGTAAGTGGGTACCGTTTTACCTCAATGAAAACAAAGAGCAGGCAATTCTGTCAGTCAGAAAATTGCCGGGAGTGGTTAAACTGCGCAAGATGAAGAACATAGAGCTGACAAGCTGCGCGGCAGTCGGTAAGTAACGAAAATGAGAGCCAAGTCCGAGGAGAGCTGGGGAGGCTCTCAGCTCGCAAATGGGAGAAGCGATTTCACAATCGCTTTGTAATCTCAAAGTGCATTTGCTGTGTTAGTGCCATATCAGTTCAATTCAGCTCAATAAATGCTTCTTCAACAATCAGACATTTCCTTCATAAACAGGCAACGAACGTTTTCATAGCACCAGCCATAAGGATAATCATCTTGGACAAGGAGAGACCGTTTTTCAGAAAAGATTGCTTGACACCACCTATTTTATTTTGTAAAATCTACGCCGTAATTTTCAAGGTGACCTTAGAAACATTAGTTCAAAGGCTCTTCATCCTAAAGACTTGAGAGAGACAAAGCAGGTAAAAGTGCCCCCAATTTTCAGAGGCTTGAAGAGGTTGAGCATTAGGCCTCAGGGCATGCTGTCAGCAAGGCTGAGCCTGAACTTCTCTGAGTCTTCAGACTGTACCCTTTCCACTCTCCCTCTCTTTCTTCTTGCTAACCTTCAGGAAATGTAAGAAGGTCATCTGCCACCGGGCTGGGGGGGTGAGGGGATAAGGGGGTGGATCCCTGTTAGCATGCCCCCTCTCCCTTCCCCCTCCTTTCCTGCCCAGCCCAGCACACTGAAGGAATTCCTCGGGATGCAAGCATTCCTGAAATCCTTCCTCCACCCTCAACACTCAGTGAAATTGCTCTCCTGAAAAATCAACAATAAGTGCAAAACTCAGTTACCTTTCTCAGACCTCACCATCCTACTATCATTCTCTGTTTGGCCCTGTTAACCATAAGTTCAGATTTAAAAAAAAAACAAAAAACAAAAAAAAGCAAAAAAACTCAAAACCTGCTAAATCATAAGAAGAAGGCTTAGAAAAATTGAACAACTGAAGTACTTTCTGGTCTTCGAATAGCCATAATAAATTACTTCTAAAGAACTCTTATTACAGCCTTGTCCTCTGGGTAAGTGTCGGATGATTTCGTATATTTGGTTTCACTTTAATTTCACAACCATCCTGTAAGGCACACATTCCCATCTCTATTTTACACCTGAGAAAAGATAGGTTTAAAGAAATAGAAAAACTGTGTCCAATGTAACAAAACTGATAAGTGGCCCCAATTTCCCAGTCATTGTGCTCTTTCCTCTATATCAGGACCACATCTCTCCTCCACTAGCCTGGTAGGGAATGAGATGCTTCATATAAATTAACTTTCCTGGTAACTGAAGTTTACCAGCAAACAAATTTTTTTTTTTTTTTTTTTTTTTTTTTGGTGCCGGGGATCGAACTCAGGGCCTTCTGCTTGCAAGGCAAGCACTGTAACCACTGAGCTAAATCCCCAGCCCCAAAACAAAATTTTTAAGCAGAGGATTTTTAAAAAAATTTTGACTGATACAGAAAAACTTAAATGCTTTTGAAATCATTTCTTACAAGTACCATTCCACAAAGTTGTTCTTAATAATTGGGAATATAATTTAATATATCCTTAATAGCACAGTCATTCGGTGAACATCATTGGTATATGTTACAATAACAGAATTCTATGCTCGTTTCTTCATATTTGTGTCTCCTTAGCATTAAACTCTTGTTCGGTCTTGCTGACATAAGGCACATGGGACTAGGAATCGAACCTAGAGCCTTTGCACTGAGCTATTTCCTTGGGCCTTTTTTTTTTTTTTCTTTTTGAGACAGGGTCTCACTAAATCACTAAGTTAACCAGGCCAGCCTCAGCCTCCCAGGGTCCTGGGAGTGGTGTCTCTATGCCTGGTTGGGCTTTTAGAATTATTTCACACTACTTCTATTCTACACCAGTATTCCTAAATGCCGAAGTATTAACAGTTACTTCAAAAATACAAAATCAAATTTTTTTTTTCTGGGCGAGAGCATCAAGAGTACTACATTTGCCTTTGGTGAGAGATGTTTTGAGCATGCTTTGGGGGTTTGCAAAAGTTTTGGGGTTTGTTTGTTCTTGATTTTTTTAGCAGATTGTTCTTGCCACTTTCGAAGCCATTCCAGAAGTCCTCTTTCATGAGTGTCTTTACAACGTGTGATCAAAAATATCATAAGTGCTGCTGTGATGCTCCATCCAACAGAAAAGCAAGCTCATGAAAACATCATCGTGTGTGCTCATTATCATTCACCAGGTCTGACATCAAGTGACTTCTGGCTCGTACCCAAAGATAAAATGACCAGGAAAGATAAATATTCTTAATTGAGTCAGGCCATCAAGGCAGCCACCACAGTGCAACTAAAGACACTCAGGAAAGAGGACTTCCAGAACTGCTTCAGAAAGTGGCAAGAACAATGGGATAAGTGTCCTCAAAGCAAGGGGACAGATTTTGACCGGGATTAATGGCAATGTTCCTTTTACCGTATTGTTTTTAAATTTAGATAAGCTGAATTTTTCTGTCATACCTCACATAGCTGGATGGATAATACATGTAGATGTCTATATAGTCATGGATATGAGGGTTTTTATCCTGGGAATCAAGTCCAGCCTGATTCTAAGGTCAATAAATGCTATTTGTAAAAAAACAATGAAGACTGGATAAAAACATTTACTAATCATCAGATTTTACCAGTTCATAGCATTTTCACCATCTCTTTCAACATTCACCATTATCATAATGATGTTGCCATTAAGGTTACTGCAGGATTCCATGATCTAAATAAGCATAATAATGGTATGGGTAATAATAACATGAAATGAATTGGAATATTGGCTTTCCCACAAGATCATTTTTTAGATATTATCGTGAACGTATATGATTTAAAAAATAAATAAAAATTTTTAAACCACAGCAGAGAAGTAGCAGGGAGAAGGGGACTCGAGATAGGAAAAGACTGTATTCTTTATTCAAGAAAGGTCTTGGTACCACGACACAAAGACCAAGTATATGATTAGCAGGTTGAAGCTCTGAGCTCACATAATATCACACAAATGAGGGAGGCCGCAGGCTGAGTTAAACTGCTCGTGCAGTCAGTGATTCAATCAGTCATGCCTGTGCAATGAAACCCCCGTGAGAACTCTGGAGGCCAAAGCAGCACAGGTGAGCTTCGCTAGTTGGCAATACTTTTAAGCACGCAGCAAATAAATGTCCTGGGCGGAGGTAATACTGCCCGGGTCTCCACAGAGAAAGGAGGACCCAAATCCTTGCCCTCGGAACACCCCTGGCCTCAATGTGTGCATCCCTCTCAATTTGGCTGGCTCTGATCTGTATCTTTTGGTTATAAAGAGACTATAGTTATACAGAGAGCCTTTACCGAGCTCTATGAGTCATTCTAACAAATCATCAAGCGTTAGGTGTTAGTGGAAATCTCCAATTTGTTGCCAGCTGTTCAAAAGTGAAGACAGCCCAGGGACCCAAAACTTAAGGGCAGTGTTGGAAGTGAGAGGAGTTTGATGCAGACCTGTGTCCTTAACCTGTGAAATTTGGCTGGGTGGTTAGTGTCACAAGTCATTGCAGTCACGAAACAGCATAATGAGATTAAAGCTATTTATAACCTCTGTTGTACAGATGAGGATACTGAGTCACCACATTACCCAGCTGCCAAGCGGATGAAGCCGCATTTCAACCCAGGTGGGCTGGCTGCAGAGTCAGAGTTTTTGCCTCACCATGATGTGCACCATGGCGGGGGGCGGGGGGGCAGTATAGAATCCTTTAATTTTTTAATAAAATCTTCTGTGTTCCTCTCATCCACATCTACATAGAGAACAATATGTTTTAGCAATCTAACTTTTTATGGAAGCAATGTTCTCTTCTTTTTGCATTTATATTTCATCAGTTTATATAATATTTAAGTAAATTACATCATTTCAGGTGCAACCTGCATACACAGATTTGGGGAAAAACACAACGCTCTCTGTAAGCAGACAGTTCAAATGGGGACAGCAAATGTGTCACAGCTGGCTAGAGACCAGTCTCTAGCCATAAATGTGCAGTCTGCGCAGGCATTGGATTTACACAGTAAGATTTATGGAGTGAATGAAAAGCACCAGTGAAACAGAAGTTAGGTTAAGACAGGTCCTAATGTGTAAAAGAAAGAGTCTGCAGGGCCCACAACCCTCTGTGGATCACTTCCACCAGCGCAATTCTGGAAAGTCTGTCCTTGCTTACAGTGGTACTTGTTCCTTTGGTCCTTTTCCATGATTCTACTCTATTAGCCCCTTTCCAGATTCTCATTCATGCAACATTGATTACAAGCTTATAATGTATCTATTCATGCACTGTTCTATCATGAAGCACCACGATGTGCCAAACATTATGCCAGGTCCTTTCACAGACTTCACCTTCATCAGACTCATCTCATAGGGCGGGAACACTAAGGCACTTCCTGAATTTGCATCTTCTCATTACCCACCTACTACACTCCTCCAAGATCACTTACCTCTTTACCCACCACACATCACAAACACCTCAGTGATGTTATCACTAACTCTATGGAATCTACTGGTTTCTAACCTTTCATGTGTTGTGCAACACTGAAAAGTGTCCTGAGTTCAAAAGGTCAGGGATATATGAAATCATTTCCATCTGGACACACCCACTGCCATATTTGCCTACTGCACATTGTTGGGAAAAGTTTCAACATGGATAAGCTGTATGATTCATTCCCAAATTTCTCTGAATGAAATGGTTTCTTCTATAGAATTACCATAAAATTTTGTAATTCGCTTTTAGCACTTGTGATTTTGCACATATTCTTTGTCCTCTTTTAGCCAACACGGTCCTTGAAGCTACTTTTATCCACTCATTGAATATTTAACACAAACAGTTCCTTGTCTGTTAATGTGAGTCTTCTACTAGCAGTAATAATGATATAGATATGTAGCTATACAGTTTGTTCTACCAAATTTACAAGCACTATTAAATTTATATTTCATCCTAGTCTCATTACGACTAGAATGAGTTCAGTGGATTTTATTAGCGTTTTGTGTATTTGCCGCCCCTTCCTAGAATAGTATCCTTCCCTCTCTCAGTGAAAGTGGGCTTGTCCAGAGGACTTGTAGTGCCCTTCTCTGAATTAGGATTGTATATCCTTTTTGTTTTGAAAAGAGAATTGGCCACATGACTTGTTTTGCCCAGTGAAATGCGAGCTGAAGTTAAACCCTTTCCAGAAGGAAATTTAAAATCTGATTCACAGACTCCCATAGCTTTTCTTTACCTCTTACATAAGAGAGGTAATGTCTCAGGCAGAGTCGACTCTGTCAAACTGTATCTTGAAGTAAGGTGGCATACAACAGAACTCAAGAAGACTATTGAAATACAGGTAGCTAAGCAAATAAATAAATAAACTCTTATCACTTCAAACCAGTGAGATTTGGGAGTTTCTTGTTACTGCAGCATTACCCATGCTACTCTAATAGACACCAAGGATATTAGTACTATGCCTGTTTTAAAAACCATGAACAAGTGGCCAATCAGACATTCTAGACAAAATTGGACAGTAGATGGGGCATCAAGGTATTTACCAAATGCACTTCCAAATTCTGTCCTCACATATCGACCTTGATTAGATTACCTCCACATACAGAACCAGGTGCTTCTGCTTGCTCCTTGATCAATAGGCTCTAAGAATCGCTAAGCCAATATTTTATGAGGATTATACAAAAGTCCTACCTACAAAATGGGCAGTAAATCCTTCAAAGAAGGAGGAAGGTTCCCATTAGAATTTAAGAGGCATATTTACATTATTTTATCAATAAAAATATAACAGCAGGTATGGATTTTTGTGGAATAATTTGAAGTTAAGGTGAATTTAGTTACATTTTACTTTTCAGAATCAATACAAGCAGAATCACTAGAGCGATAGTTGTTTAGTTAATCCTGCTATCCCTTCAGGTGGCCCATTTCATAGTTCCTCTTTTTTTTTTTTTATTTAGTCTCAGGTGGTAAAAATCAAACTGTTCTATAATATAACCAGCACTTAAGTTATTTGATGGAACAGAAAGCTAAAATAGGACTATACTCAAGATCCCTTCTTCAATTCAGTGTGTACTTTTCAATCCCCAGGACAACAAAGACTCACAGTATCTCCTCTTAGAGTTTCATGTTAACTTCTTTCTCTGTACCCAGAAGGATGGAATCCACCCTGATTGAAATATCTCCACACATGTCCCCAGTTCCTGGCAGTGCCCTCTGTTTAAAGAGTGTAGTAACTCCCTTCTGGGCAGTTCAACAAAGCTACTGAAAAAGAGTCCATACAATGAGATCTAACCCTAACCATGTCTTATTTTGAGTTTCCCTTATGTTCTTCATGCTCTTATTAACTTATAATGGGACATTAAGAAGGCACGTTGTTAAGTTCACAAGCTCCATTAATTGTAAGTTTACAACTTGGCACATGTTGTGTTAGAATTTAATCATATTCAAAGAAGCTGTGGCATTTTTGGAAGCCAAGAAAAGAAATAAAGGAAACAAGAAAGGATTTTTAAAGGGTTGTGAGACTCCTTATACATACTTATACTTTTCATAGAGTAGCTTTTTATAGACTTTAGGAAATAGGAAGAGATGAAGTAATTATTTTCTATGAAATAAAGTCTTAATCCTCACAGGGAAAAATTCTTGACTAAGTGCAACTGGTCCCTTTCCAAGTTCCATCTACTGAAAATATATCCATTAACTATTTTTGCTGAACCCTGACTTTACCTCATGCTACTATCCATTAAAGCTGACTCACAAGGAGACCTAAGATTCTCAATTTAGAAGCCACTGGCTAAGTTAAAAATGGAAGCAAAAATTCATATGAACTATTGCTATTCATGGCCAAAGTGATGTTAATTCACAATATCTATATTTCCAGACAAACCTGCGTCTCGTTAGTGACCGTGAAACTGTTTAGCATACCTCTAAAGCAGCATGCCTACTGGAAATAGAGAATGACAATGATGTTTTAAATGGGATTTACAACCTCAGTTCTCCAGAAGAATACTTATTTGAAAATAGTTTTCATTACTATGGAAGCCAGCATCCATGAGGGCCTCCAACAATCTCTGCCTTCTATTTATGCCCTGATGTGGCTCCCACATTGCATAAAATAAACTTGTGTAAACAACAGGAAGTTGCATAAATAATAGAGTGTGATTTCCAAGATAGGTCATACAAGATATCAAGATGTATGTCTTGTTTTCTAAGATCACTTAACCTGGAGAAAGCTAGCTACAATGTCGTGAGGATGCTTTATCAACCCTAAAGAGACACTCACGTCATGAGGCACCAAGGCCTCTCCTATAAGAGATAAAAACTTTTCAGCCACTACCTTAGGAGTACTTTCTTATGTAGCAAAAGAAAACTAACACAATCATTAATATAAAGATGATTGACAAGGGCAGAAACACAATATTTGGACATGAACTATTGGTGTTATAGAGCCCTGTGTCCTCCCTTTTCCTGATTACTGGCATCATTTGTTAGCATGTTAACAAATTTCCTGAGTTTCTACTCTTAACCTATAAAGATAAGTAGAAAACTGATTTTTTTTTTTTGAAAACTGAATTTTTAAGGGCAGAGTCAAAGTTTTGATAGTTTTATGGTGGGAAAAAAGAGAAAGAAATAAAAAGAAAAAAGACAGACACAGAACAGAATCGAGCTTGGATTGTTTTTAGTCTCATGGGTATGTGAAAATCTTCCAAAACATAATGTATCTGCACAGTACATGAGTCAAAAATGAATATTCCATTTGTGCTTCAAAAGATATTTGATTCTTTATCTTAATTTCACCAGGTGAAGACAGTTCTGGACTCTGCTTTCATCTTTTTCCACATAGCTAAGTGAATAAAAAGCTAGGTACATGTTTAATGGACAAGAATTCTTTATAGCAAAGGAATCCTATTTATTTTGCTTACTGAAAATGTAATTGGAAGTTTTTAGGTTTAAGAAAATTTTTAGAAGTGTCTCTCCAAAAATTCTGAGTCCTGAATTTCAGCTAAACATTTATTCATCCTCTCATCCTTAATTTATTATTTCCACTCCCAGACCCTATTGGTGTTTGTGGGTCCAATTTTCCAGACATTCAGTCTTTCTTTTCCCCAGGATCCACACCACAAAGAATATGGGAAAATATAAGAGGTAGTGGAAGTTTCAGGCCCTGGCAAGACCTAATGGGTTTCGCTGGTGCTGACGTTCCCCGAGATGCTAATCTGAGACCTCCGTTCTTTTAACGGAGAGGCACTAATCTCACTTCAACCTACAAAATCTCTCTTGTGCTCTCAAGACAGTAAACGGGGTCAACACCCAAAACCAGAAAACTGGGAGTCATTTGTGGCTTCTCTTTTTTCTTTGCTCCCCACATAGAATTTATGGCTAGCTAATTGTGTCCTCTCAACTTCACCCTTTCTTTCAATCTCAACTTTTCTAGCATATACAACTTTCTAATCATTCCTTCTGCCTCCACAATTATCACCTGCCAATCAGTTTGAATCCAAAACTATCATTTCAAAAGCAAATGTAAGGATATCTCCTATACTCCCCAAAATAGCCATTAATGGGTCTCCGTTTGTTTTAAAATAAAACAAAAATCCCCAGAGGAAGATGACCTCATACAACATTTAATATTGTGTTGATATTTGTTAAACATTTCTCTTCCCTACTATGGTGTAAGCTCTGTTTAAATGACTTTTTAACATCATAAATCATAAGAGTCCCCATTATAACTTGAGACACAATGCAAATAAGCATAAAAATAATAAATTTTCCCTCTCTCACCTCCCTTCTCAGTCCACATACAGGGGGACACTCTACCTATAGAATACAAGTGCCTGGAAAGGAGGGACTGTACTTCTTCTCATACACAGCTTGTTTTTTCAGTGTGTGTATATCGGAGATACCAAAAAATCATTTCTGATCAACTTTTTCATTTATCATTTAGGATCTAGGCAGTTCTGAACCACAAGGATGTTCTCCATTCCTTACAAACCCTTGCTTCTGGCTGTGTGACCAGTCAGTGGCCGCACCTAAAAGCTTCTACACTGAGAATGTAGAATGTGGGCCACACCTCACACCCAGAGGCTTACAAGGTGTTTACAAAGGGATCAGGAAGCACATTTATGCACTAAAGCATAACTATGAGCCATGGCCATTTTACCTAGTAGATAACAAGAGAAGCCTATTCCTACTGACATGAGAAAATGTAGTTAGGAGACAACTATATGTCAAAAAACATGTTGTTGAGATTGATTTATTACAGTGGGTTCCAAATAGAATGTTTTTGGCTGGTACACTGAGTTTAAAAAAAAAAAAACTGTACCCTGCTAACTGTTCATCTGTGTAGACATTCACAGGGAATGCTGGCTGGCCTTGAATGTAACAGACTGTGAGCTTTCCCTGGGTGTTCGGCCCCTAAAATCAGGGACTGTCAACCACAGGAATCTCTCCATTAAAATAGTTGAACTGTAACCATCGAATCATCAACACAATTAGTAGGACACACTCAAAAGTAACTAGTAATATATGTATATCCTAATATTTCGGCAGCAAGACAAAATAGAAAACATGGCAATAAAAAGTTTGTGTTTTGGTCAGCCACTGCGTACAGCTGCATAATTCTTCAAACACTCTGATGGTAAGCGTCCTCTATTAAATGTGAATAATAATCCCTTAATGGTTATCAATCCCTGAAGTTTCTTCTCTTTAGAAGATAACTATAATGTATATAAAGTGACTTGCACATAAGACCCTTGGGAAAGGGCAGCTATTTATAAATATGATTACTTTAGTATTGTCAGAATCTTTACTAGCTCCTTCAAAACCTGCGTCTAACCTCAAAGAACTTTGAGCTTCCACTCATAAATAACTAACCTGAGCACCAACTTTATAAAGATTATGATACTCACCCCCCAACACACCATCCTCATCACTTTTGTGTGTTTTCTACACCCCTAGAAATATTCCCATTGTTGTAACTCAGAGTCTTCATCGAATGTGTCTTTATGAACATGACTTTCTCCTCTTTATGTACAGTCTGTCCTTTAAAATCAAGATGGTCTTTTTCTTTGGAGAAACCTCAACATCTAAAATAATTTCTGACATTCTATGTAGTCAATACATGATTGATGAATAAGCTAATAAATAAATACCAAACCTTCCAGAAACTACCTTCGGCACTGATCAATGACTGCCTACTGCTCTGTCTTTGAAGAGTAATCACTGCCTAATTCTCTTGCTTGTGTATCATCCTCTCTGGAAAGTCTCTGCCTCCCTCGCCTCACCCACCCACTTCACCACATGCACAAACCCCCAGTTCGTACCCAACGCTGCTTCTTTACTGCTTACTTCTCTATTAGTCTTTCCTTTTTACAGAGTTTCATTTATTCAATTGCAAAAGCAGAGGGGAGATTGTCATGCTTCACATATAATATTCACTACACCTAAGTCATAAGTAAAGCTAATAGAGGAAAATGGCTCCATCTTCTTTTTATCTGGTTTTTCCACCATGGACATTTAATTCTTGTTTGAAAGAGATATATGACATGTGAAATCCATCTATTTTATTTAGTCTTTCATTAAATAAATATATAGTTTTGAAATTTATTTCTCTCTGTCTCCCTCCCCTGCCTTCCCACCCCATTTGCTTGTTCAACTGATCCTAAAGCATATTTAATTACCTGTTCAATAACCTTCATGATATTTGTGCTTAAAAACTCACAAGGGGAAAAAGGTGATTATAAATGTTAACAAAGCAAAGTTCAAACAGATGAAAACAGAATTTCGCCCCATGGGTGGTATTCGTTGTTCCCAAAGTGTGTAAAGGAAAAATGGATTTCTAGAGGTTCCTCGCTAGTTTGCGGAAACACCTGCAGACCTTGGGGAGGACCATCTTGTAATATGCCTCATTAAAAGCCATGTTCAGTCTAATTTTTTAAAATCTGGGTTTCCAATTTACTTGTTTTCAAGCTGCATCTAATAAAGCCTTGGTAGTGGAAATAAAGGGTAACCCAAACGTTATCTTAATTCCCTAGAGAATTAAGAAAAAATAAACCAGGATCAGATGTACTTTCGTTCTTTTTTTTATAGTCATAAGAAAAGAATTGGCACTTCTGAGATACTTTTAGACAAGATTTAATGTGTGAAAAATATTTATGAGTCCAAATGCAAAAATCTTTTATAATTTTGATCAGTTACTTTTCTGAGCAAAATTTTAGAATTTTGTAGCACGTTTAAAACTCCCGTGACACCAACTGTATTCTCTTTGTATTTTTATTGACTTTTTAAAAATTTTTATGCCCATCCTCACTTGACAGCATCTGTATATCACTCCCAATCAATTTCTCATTCTCAAATATCCTTGGGAGTAAAATAAGATTACCAGATTTAGCAAATTACAACTTCAGATAAACATCAAAAATTTTTTAGTACACAGTCACTGAAATATTTCAGACATATTATACTAAAAATTATTCAGGGGCCAAATACAACAGAAATTTATTTCCCCCACAGTTTGAGAGTCCAAATGTTTGAAATACAGCCGTCAGCAGGGCTACAGTCACTTCAAGGGCTTAGAGGAGAATCCTCCCTTGCCTGCTCCAGCTGCTTCTGGTGTCCCAGGTGTTCCCGGCATATGGCTACACAGCTACTCCCTGCCTTCATGGCTACAGGAGGTTCTCAGGGACTTTCACGTCCCTCCGCCTTTACAAAGACTTTCACCATTAGATTTATGGTCCACCCAGTTGATCCACGATGCTCTCACCTCAAGAATCTTCACTTAATTACTTTTCCAGAATCCTCTCTTTTCCCCAAATAAGGGTTAACATTCATAGAGTCTCAATATCAGGACATCAGCATAACTTTTGGTTGTGGGGTGGGGTAGGGGGAGAACAAGTACTCAGTCTATAAGACAGAAGAGCTAAAACCTCCAATATCAGCTGAGGATAACAAATTCATGGCTTAGGTATAACATGCAGTCCACCTAAATCAGAAAGAAAGCAGACAACTCTATGTAAGACACACACAAAATCGGGCACAGCAGCACATTCTTGTAATTCCCATCGCTCTGGGAGGCTGAGGCAGAAGAATGTAAAGGTTGAGCACAGCCTCAAAATAAGAAAGGGCTAGAGATGCAGCCTACCATGACCTAGGGTCATACCCAGCTCCAGGAAAAATAAAGATAAGAGAGAGACAAGGGAAGGCCACCCAACTTATTTAGTGATTTATTCAGTAGACACATATTGCACTCCTTCTAAATGCCAGAATCTAAGAAACAGACTACCTTCCTGTGGGTAGTTTATTACCAAAAAAAGGAGACAAACAATCAATAAGTAAACAAATGGAATTATCGTATAAAATTGATGTGGTAAGGAGTAGCTAGGAATGAGACTTGCTGCTATAGAAAGGGTGATCAGGAAACATTCTCCGAATACTTGACATTTGTGCTGCTCTCCAGGAATGCAAGAGAGCCAGCCATGCAGAGATCCTAGTGGGATGCTTCCAGGACAAATACTAGTGGATGTAAGGGCCTGAGGCAGGGAAGGAATCACTGTGTTCTACAAAAAAGTGGCAGTGAGAATAACGAGAACAGACTGGACAAAAACCATGAGCACAAGGACAGGGCCAGGGGAACAAGTCAGGCCTTTACCAAGCCTTAGTGACGTACAGTGTAGAGTTTGGGTTTCATTCTATCTCAATGGGAAGACACCAAAGGACTCTAGAAAAGAGGGCTGATTTGCTTTATATTTTGAAAACTAAGTGGCCACTTCGTGAGGAATGACTTAGTAGGGCAAGAGTGCAAGCACACAGACAAGTGAGAAGGTTACTGGGGTAGACCAGCCTGAGTATTATTCAAAATATGGAAAATGGTGGAAATCATTTGGAGGTTGAACAGCCTGAACTCACTTATAGATTATGTGCCAACAATGGGAGAGAGAAGACAAAAAAATGACATTGCCAATTTTAGGGCATAAATCTTCACAGACAGAAACTACAATGCCTCATTTTCTTTGCGATTAAAGGAAATCATGAAAGTTCTGGGCAATCTACACAAACGGAAGCAATATGAACAATGTTGAGTCCAATCCAATAAAAGAAAAAGGCCTGCCTTTGAATCCTTGATCTATTTCTCCTGGTGGTTAGGAAATGGGATAGCTAAAGAACCCGCCTTAATCTATAGAAAGAAAGCACACATTGATGGTGGCAAAGCTCATAGACCAACCAGGAACATTGATGGTCTCACCACCTATTTTTGGACTACACACCTACCTAGCAGCAGTGCACAGCCAAATATCCTCAGTTTTAGGGTCAGGATTCGCTTTCCGGTGAGGCTTAGCATGACCTTTCTCACAGGAAATACTTAGCAGTGAGTACGAAGTATTTGGCAACTGAAATTCTATGCAGAACTATGCTTTGCGGCAGGGCACAACAAAATGTTCTCAGGTTTAGGGTTGGGATTGGCCTTCCTGAAAGGTTTAGGGGGGCATTTGTCAGGGAAAACTACTTGGACCTGCCTCCAGGGTTGAGGTCAGGGGAAATCTTCCCTGTAGGCTTCTGCCTTGCGGCAGGGGTGAAGGAAATGTTCTCAGCCTTAGGGTTCGGATGGGCGTTTCCCTGAGGTTTTTGGAGAACTTTCGAGTGGCAAAGCACTTGCCTTTGAGTGCCGAGTTGAGGGCACACCGAATATTTCCCATCTCATTCTCCTAGGCGGCAGTGCACAGCCAAATTTCCTCAGGGTTAGGGTTAGGATTGGCCTTGCCGTGAGGCTTAGCCTGACCTTTCTCACGGGAAAATATTCAGGAGTGAGTGCGAAGTCTAGGGCAGCTAAAAGTTGCCATGCAGCGTTATCCTTCACTGCAGGGCAGAAAAAAAATTTAACAATAAGAATGAGAAGATTTATCAGTTTTTAATAAAGGAAACCCCTTGCCATATGTGGTGGTGCACAATGTATTTCCAGCATTTAAGAGGCCAAAACAGGAGGGTCATCCACAAGCTTGAGGCCAGCCTGGACTGCACATTGAATTCAAGACTATTCTGAAGTATGTAGTGAAACTTGTCTCAAGAAAAAAAAGGAAAACCCAAAATATGCATTTTAATTCTATGTTTTAGAGTATATGGATTACACTGTATTATATGAGATACTGGTAATTTTAAAATGTAATAAAGTAATAAACATAATTAAGATGGTATCATTTAATTGTGCTACTTTGTCTAAAATTAAGCCCTTAAAATATCTCACTATGGAATGTTCCTCAAAGGATAATACCGTGTCTAGTTAATATTTGTAAAATACTACCTAATCCTTAAACTTTGGAATTGAAGAGAACCTTTGTACATTTCACTTAATATTTACAATAATCCTAAAAGGTATTACTCACTAACCTTTTGTAAGCTAACACATTTATGAGTTCCTGCGACTTGCCCAAGTTCACTTCTCTAGCAAACAGCAAAGCCTAGGCTTCTACCACAATCTTTTTATTCAAGGTTCAGTACGTTTTATATTCAGCACCTGCTTGGAGGCTTTCCCACCACCTAACAAAGTATCTTGCCAGCACTTGGTGCCACTCTCAACTTATTTTCATAATTAAAGTAGGGAACACTAGGCAGTTACAGACTATATTTTCCCTTGTTAAAATAGTCTTCCATTCAATATTAAGGAATTAAGACCAGTATAACTAGAAAAATAAATTATGTATTCCAATATTCATCTCCCCCTACTTTGCCCACTTAAAACTATTCTGATGGCAAAACCCTAAGGGACATGAAACTCACAAATACCTGTTTTCTTCCCAGCTCTGCATTTCTCCCATTAAACATTCTCCCCGTCTTCATGGCGTCATTTCTCAGACCAATAATCTCCATCTGGTTCCTTTCACTCTCCAACCAACCTCGGCTTTAGAGTTCGTCATTTTCATGGTTTGTAATTTACTCACTCCCACACCAGTTGTTCTCAATCCTTGATCTTCAGTAGTTCTCAATCTGATTCTGATGGTCCAACCTCCAGAGAACCAGTACTACTGCAAAAATTTAAGAGGCTGTGGCATCCTATTCACCATGAACTCATAGTATCTAATTTTAGCTGGCCTTTTCACAGTCCCTTTGATGAACTTATTGGATGAAAAGCAAGTACTTGTTGAGCACTTTCATAATGCTAACTATTACGCTATAATTTTAGGATACAGAATGAATATGACAGACTCCTTATTCTAGAAGAACTCGCAGTCTTGGTCACCCACTTGAAGACTCTTTGGAAACATTTCTATTTCTATATTTAAACCCACTGTTCCCTTTCATCATACATCTTACTCTTCTATTTTATCGAAAGAGCCTGAACTGACATCACTTACCAGAGCATCTGTAAAATCCTTCTATCCATCCTAAATCTCTGTATTGGGGTTCTCACAGAAACAGAACTGAAAGGATGTGTGTGTGTGTGTGTGTGTGTGTGTGTGTAAAAGAGTTTTACTTTAAGAAATTGACTTACATGATTGTCAGAATGGCAAGTCCAAAATCTGCTGGGCAATCCAGGGGGCCAGAGACCCAGGGAAGAGTTAATGCTGCAGTCTGAAATTCAAAGGCTTCTCTACAGGCAGAATTTCTTCTTTCTTGGGGGCCCTCAGTGTTTGCTCGAAAGACCTTCAACCGACTAGATTAGGTCCACCCATTTTAAAATAATCCACTTCAATCTACAGATTGAAGAATCTACAGATTTAAGTGTTAACCACATGTTTGAAAATACCTTCACAGTAAATCTAGACTGGTATTTGACCAAACTACTAGGCACCAAAGCGTAGCCAAACTGACACATAAAATTAGTCATAAGAATTTCTATCTCGAAATTCTTTCTTCATTGAAGATCCTCAAAATGTGTTCTCCTTCCTTGATAGGATCATGTGTGTGTGCACATGCATGCACGTGTGTGTAAGTGGCACTGAGCTACATCCCCAGCCCTTTTCAGTTTTGATACAGGCCCTTGCTAAGTTGCCCAGGCTGGTCTCGAAATTGGGATCCTCCACCTTCATCCTTCCACATCTGTGTGAGTACTTGATGTTCTCTAGTCTACTTCCTCCATGAATTTGTCACAATTATTCTTTCTTTTTTGTATTATCCGTCTCTCCATTCTTGATCACTTCTCCCTCTGAGTAAACATGTTTCAGATTGCCTTGGCTTGAAATAACCTCTCTCCGTTTTAATACCTTCTCCAGCCGCTGCCCTTTGGTCTCCTTAACTTCATTGTGCACACTTGCTTTTCCGCCTATGTTTCTTTTCCTGACCGCCCATTCGCTCTCCTAACTTCACTCTCCTAAAACTTTGCTGTCATCACTGTCATGAGCCTGCTACTTTTCCCCATTGGTCTGCTCTCGCTTCCAGAAAATGTCACATAAGCTGAGTCTCCACCCTCACCTGACTCCAGTTCTCATTTACCACAAGATTAATCAAGGGCAGTTTTACCTATAATCAAGAAACTTGAAGCAGGGAAGGGAAATGAAAGGAAAAGAATAAATGACTCACAAGTTGACATTCGATGAAACTTAAAAATATTGCTCTAAATAACACCAGCTACGCTAAATAGTTATTTCAGGAAGAGAAGCAATCTTTCAATCGGTGAGTTAGTCTTTCAAAGAGATTGCAGAATATACATTTTTAGAATTACTTACAAAGCTGAGGCTACACAATAAGTGTCTGTTCATCTGGGTTTTTTCAAAGCTTAATTATAGACGATTGAGTACCAGATGAGAATCTGTGTCCAATAATGGACTGAGTTGCTCTAGATAAGGTAAATCTACCAAGAAAACAGTGAGCTTGTTCCTAACTTATATATAATTATCCAAAACTAACAAAAATACATAAACAAGAGTGTCTCAGAGAATAGTTATAGATAATTATAGAAGTAGAAGGACAACCTATACAAAGAAAACAGCTACTGCTTTTCCTGAAAGGTATGAGATCACAGATATCAAAGAAAGACTGTCTCATATAAAAAGATCCAAGAGTTGTCGAAATTCCCGGAGGTGCCGTCTTAATTTTTATCTCGGTTTTGAATTTAGCTGATAATCAGAATGAAAAATAAAAACTCATTCCAAGTTGTTCTAGAAATGTAAACTATTAAATGAGATAACCTGATAGTGGGAAATAAGTGTCATTTAAACAAAGAGACATCTTGAGTAGTTGCAGAAGTAAGGCAAAGAGATATTTATGAATGCTTTGACAAAATGAAACCATTTTGTACAACCCATTCTGTTTCAGGGGATGTGGCTTGAAATAGCTAAATCTTTGCAAATGAATAATTTATGAAAGCTCCAGTACCCTTTGAATAACATAATTTAAACGGAAGCCGTTATGGCATAAAATGAAAAAGAACTCACTGCAAATTCCTCTAATTTCAACATGAATTATCACATCGTTTTGATTTAAGGTAATCTAATAACCATTTTGGTTCATTGCATCAGACCCAGCTAACTCCCTGCTTGTGCAGCCAAAGTACTGCTCAGACATTAGAGTTCAAAGTAACTTAGCTTGAACAAATTCACTGAAGCTCAGATTTGATTTAAATCCATTTTTAAAATAAATTTTATCATACATTGGTACATTTCTTTCCTTAAACACATTCTAATTCTAGATGAAAGAAAACTTCAGTATAAAGAAGAAGGGAAGTTGACAAACTGTGCAAAACACCAAGTGGACTATTATTTTTATTTATTGTGTCAAAAATGACTTATTTTATGCCTCTGATATTATTTTAAAGTTTATGTTCTAGTTAATAATCACAGTTATATAAATAAGACACCTTTGATTCTGAATTTTTCTAACAGCTCTGTGTTTAAGAAATGACTAGAACTAACCTAGGGTAAAGTAGACTTTCTAACCTCTAATGAATAAAGAAAATCATGCTAAAAACAATGGGCAATCATCTGGTTAGCACTTCAATAGGACTCTTCAGGAATGCATTTGAAAATCTCATTCTTAGCACCTCACACATGTTGAAGCATTTTTCATCAATGATATCTCTATCCTTTGAACATATTTGTATGGTTATTTTTAAAATACTGTATAAAATTAAATTAGCATACAATATATAATTTCTATACCAAATTCTGATTGCTCGTGGATGGGCTGCTGTTTTTACTTATTTATTATGGTCCCCTTCTGCATCATGGTTTCTGATGCTGCGTTTCAATGTGAAAGATCGCTCGTCCCTGAGAGCTCCCGAGCACGGTCTGTGAACTCTTCAGTCTCTGCGTCCCGGCAAGGCTGCCCGGCTCTGTCCCAGCCCCCTTCCCTCTGACTGGTCACGGGTCAGTGTTAATTATTAGTAAACAACTCATGACTTATAAGCAAGTCAACAAGCCCACCTGACAGAAGAGGAAATAGATGCTGGGAAGAAGAAGAAAAAAGCGTCTGTGAAAACCTGGCTTCTCATCCAACCCTTTGCTTTTAAACCTCTCTATTGAGAGAGGTTGGGGCTGTCTTCTTTTTCATTTGCAGGGAAGAACTACAATAGTGGGGCCCTTATAAGGGCTTTGGGCATGCGTTCCAATAGAGAAGCTCTTAAGTGAAAGAATCTGAAATTTAAACCATAGCCTATTATACACACTCAGAATGTGATCTCACAAACCCACGCTGCCTCTCCAAAGGCTTGATTTAGTCAGCTTTCTACTTCTACACCTTCTAATTGTGGAATTTCCCTTCATTTTAATGCTCCTTGGGGCCAAACTCTGATTAAACTATCACATATGGTTTCTAGGATTTTGAATCTGAGATTCCCCAGCAAGAAGCTACTTAAAGAGTAAACAAGTCAGCCCTCTTCAGTTTTCCCTGCCTGAAATAGATGGTGCAGCACTCAGGCAGGCAATTAATTGACCCAGACTCCCTTGCATTTTCTCTTCTACATGAAGAAGACAAGACAAAAATCCTCCTCTAGCAACTGCAGCCCAGATATCAATTTACCACCAGCTCAGCACATTCCAAGTTAATGTACTCACCTTTTCACAATCTAGCACAATGTTAACATATTATTTACATCTCGAAGATAACTTTACTTTCTAAAACTTAATGGAAACTCACTTTTCTGAAGAGAAAGCATTGATTGCTGCTTAAGTAAGATTTATGGAACATAGCTTTCTCAAGTTGACACCCTAATGTCTCAGAGAAATGGCAGCTGGCATGAAGGTACAGTAATCCAGCGATGGGCACGTCCGCACTAATAACAAAACCACTCACACAGGCCTGGATTGCTTTCCACTCACTTGAACACACAGGTCTTCTCAATCTCTGACTTTCCACTAGTAACCTAAGAGTGAAAAAAAAATTTTCTCTTTCATTTCCGTATTTTTCTCTGTCAGTTGGTACTTGCACATAAGTCGGACATTTTTCATATCCACAGGAAGTAGCAAGGATCATTTAGCTACCCTTTTAATCTTTGTGAATACATTTTTCTACATGTTCCTTAGCATATGCATCTTATTAAGCACCTACGACTATAAGCCATTTTAGCTGCTGTGTGGGGAATGGATGTTAGGAAGGTAAGAACGGAAACAGAGAGAGTGCATTCTGGCTATTGCAGAGGTCCACATAAAACAGTGGTGTGTTGTCTGGGCTGAAAATATGAAAAAAGTAGATAGATTTGAGAATTATTTGGGAAGTGTCTGAACTTCTTTATGAGTTGTATGCTAGTCCCTCTTATTCTGTAGTACACTATTTTAAGAGACCATATTGTCTTTATTTTTATTACAGTACATTACTACAATTGTTCTATTTTATTATTGTTATTGTTGTTAATCTCTTACTTTGCCTAACTCATAAACTGAAGTTTAACACAGTCATAGGAACATACAGGAAAATATATAATAGATACAGGGTTGCTAATACCTGCAATTTAAAGACTCTACCAGGAGTATCCGAATGTTTCCCCCATGGATAAAGGAAGATTACTCCAAATAAAGAGCAAAGGCAAAAGAAGAATCAAATAACTATATACTTTAGATGACTATGATATGTATTTAAGAACGGATTTGGTTTGAAAAATTAGGAGGGATGTTGTAGATATATTAGATGTGAGATTCCTGTTAAACATTCAAGTAGAAAGCCTAACTGCTTGGACATAGAAGTATGACTCTCTAAATGGTTAGAAAATTCTGCAGTCAAGAGCAGACACTATTTCACTGGGGATGTTACCTGCCTAGGGTGACTCCACAACTTATTCAACCAACATCTAATACCTACTGTGTGTCCAACATTGCTCTAGTGGATAGAAGAGATTCAGAAGATGAGTGTTCCTTCTCATAAAAGTTTGTGTCTAATGTGAGGACACAAATAATACACAGAGAAAAATGTGCCAGACAGTGATAAATGTCATGATAAAAATAAATCATGGTGGTAAAACATATGATGGCTTTATAAAAATGTCCTTTTTATGTGAATATACCTTAGACTTGCCATACATATCTGGTAGAATGTGAAAGGACTAGTGTTTTGGCAATAAAACAACTGGCAATCTGTTCGGAGTCACAAGGTATGGGCTTTCGGGCGAAACACAGGTGCTCAAAATTCAGAAAGAACTCAGAAATATAGTCACAAGTAGAAGAGGTAAAAAGAAAGAAGACATTCTGCAACAGTCTATTCAGCCTAACAAGATTATCAGAGCTCATTTTCAAGCTGGACTTTATGGCCCTCCATCTCTTCAACTCTTTTTATGCTTCCAGACAAAGAAACTAAAACAATAAAACATTTTTATCTGCTTTTATAACCTGATTCTGTGCGAAAATACCCGGAGGGAATTTCCATTTTTTTTCTTTAAAATTCACTGGTATTGCTTCTGTGTCATTTACTTTTTTCTTTCCTTGATGTTCAATTTCCTGCTCTGTGACTAGTAGTATCAAGTTGTCTCCATCCCTGAGAGAAGGACAAAGGTCAGTGCTGAAAGAGTTAAGATTGTTCATGAGAGAAGTCATAAAAGGTCTCAAATCAACCTTGGCAGCTGTTTTTCCAAAGTCAAAGAAGAAAGTGAGAGAAAAACCAATAATATGGAAGCTGATACAAATCAGAGCCTAACATTTCCTCTATCTCCAGATGAACTGTATCGTTGAGTATTGGAACACTGGGACTCTGAGATCACATTTGTACCATAAGCTTAAAATAGAAGAGTAACGTCCTGAATCACACAACAAAGAAAACTTTACTGGGAGATTTTTGTTTGATTTGTAATAATGTGCTGTTCAGTCAAATAAAAATTTTCACATCAAAAAGTGTAATAAATTATGACCCTTTCCCAAAGTTAAGTTACAAACCACCTTTTATCTCTGTGCTATGTATTTTGTTCAATGCGATCAAAAATAAAACTCCTCTGACCTTACTAATCCTCCATAAATCTCTCTACTGGTAAAATATCTGCAAAGAAAAAAAAAAAAAAGAAAGAAAGAAAAAATCACTGTCTACCCAAAATACCAACTACAGTTTAACTTTCAAAGCAAAGTCACTGAAATTGAGCTTTCTGGTCAAAAATTAAATTAGGGTATACTGAAAACACTCTTACTCCAATTCCCAACACAAAAGCTTCCCTTTAAAACTGGAATGTGACACAATCAGGTTTCCCATAGCTAAATCCAAATTAGACACAAGGATTAAAGAAATCAGAATCAGATGTCAGCCATTACAACACAAACTGTTCTCATAACTTGATTGGAAATAAAGTGATAACAAAGGAGTACATAATGGAATTAAATAAATGCAAATGTCCCCCTTAACTAAGATCAGAGTACCTTTGTAAAGTAAAACTTACACTTAAGTGTATATACTCCTATTTTCATTTTAAAGTTTACATTTACTTTAAAAGTCAACCAGATACATTCTCCACAAAATTTTTGCAAATTTCTCTTATTTTTCTAATATTTCCAGACACAGTTAGAAAATGAGAAATTTTCTTTGTATTGAATATTTGTGCAATTACCAAGATTATGATACCATTTTATTTGCTTCTGGGATAACTATAGCAGCCTTAAAATAACACTGAAGCATTTGCTTTTAAAAGTCATTGTATTAATAAATGTTATTGTAGGGAAGCAAAATAGAATGTGTGCCTAACTGATATTAAAGCAAAGAGAAGTGACAATAATTTCAAAAGACTATTAACTTGTCACTTCGTAATATTGATATACTTTAAAAACAAGATGCTTGATAACCAGCTGACACTAATAAGTAAGATTAGAGAATCATCATGTTTCTGCACCTATTTTCATTTTATTTAATAATGTAAAAATGCTGTAAAGGGGCTTTCACACAGGCAGCTATGATGGCTTCAAAAAGAATCGTCTATCTATTAATAACATTTCTAAATTTTTAACCTTAATTTTAAATTATGTTACATAATTTCAAATTATGTTACTTCAAACTTGAACCTAATTTTTCTGGAAAAAATTCATACGATCAATGACATTTAGAAAAAATATCTTCACGATTTAGAAATAATGAACAAGTTAGCCATGTAGCTATCTGAGGGAGGATAACTCTGGGCAATGAAATGAGTCAGTCTAAGGCTCCTTGGAGAGAGCCTGCCTCAATCTACATGAAGCCAAGAATGGATTTAGGGCAGAGGATGGCTAGTTCCGAACAACTTTTAGCAGGATCATTCTGCCCACTCAGTAGAAGAGCAAGAGTACTCTTAGAAATCGTGGAACCTCCTATGACGTTTACCCTGTATCAGTGGCAGCAAGTCTGTGGCACACATGCCACAGCCACTCGTTTATCATTGAAAGCTCTAAAAGTGTCACCATCGCTGCCCTATATTGTCTACTGAGACCATAACAAAACTTAAATAATCTTAAATGACTATTATGAAGCATAATCTGTACATTAATATAAGCAAAGATGATCTATATTTAAAAATAATCCTAGTCACATGTCCTGTACAATTTATCATTGTCTAAAAATTATCTTGCTTACAGTTTTCACCTATGGTAGGGCCCATATTGACTGAAGAAGAAAGCCGATGTATTTACACTTTGTTAATTCAGCCAGTAATTACTGGATGTACCTCTATGTGCCAGGCAGTATGTCAGGAGAGGGAGATCCAAAAGTGAGCCACATATATCGTCTCCCAGAAAGGGTTACACACAATAAAGCACCTTGTTGAGAAAAGAGATTTTGCTAGCTCTTTATGAGAGAGTTTAAAGTTAAAACTTCCAGCTGTGAAACAAATTACCAGAGATTTTTAAGGCACCTGTAATATCATGCTGATACGCACACAATCATTCCACCTTCCACTGTGTAGACAAGAAGAGAAAGAGCTGAGGCCAACTGCTTCTTTCATCATACCCAACCTTATTTCCTTCTCTGAAATGATAGTATCAGGCATGATCACCACTTCATTTACCAGAATTTACACCAAATAAATTTGACTGTTTCCAAAAGTTAAGCCAACCCATAAGTGATGAAAATGATCATTATTGAGAATAAGCAAATAAATTTGCTAATATTCTGAAGGCAATTCGTATGGTCTCTAACGCATTTAAACGAAAGCGACAATGTCAGAGTTCTCTTTTATTCGATGAATATATTTTAATATAAAAGTTATGTTGTATTTACTAAAAATAACTCTTATTAGAGTGACCTTTCTTGTAGTTTATTGACTAAATTATTTAAAATGGGACACTTGGCAGACAAGGTCTTAAACACTAACAGATACTGTTCATTAATTTTTAGTGCAAAAATTTATTTAGTTAGTAATTCTTCTCTGTGTGCACACGACGACACACATGTGCACACATTAATCCATTAATGACTGCGGATACCCGCGGACTCGGCAGAAATGTAGAGTCCAGCAGGTGCCAGTTTCAATAATGATTAAGTGGCTATTTCGTGTGACCAATCTAGACTTTCATGCCTAGAGACACAATCTCACTGGCTTACCAAGTACTACCAACTGGGTTATAATAGTAAGAGTGAAAAACAGGCAGTGGACTAGATGATAATATTTTTCTTGATGAACATGGCCAAAAGCTGACTTTTCTATTATTCTATGAATTTTTGCTGCACTCTTTGATTAGGGGTAGAGTAAATTTAAAACGAGTGAAGTTGTTTCCTTATAAAAAAAGAAAAAATTGTTTCATTTGAATGAATCAATTTTAGATTCAAAAGTGAAGGAAGTCACTTCCTCCCAGGATACTCCTTCCTTTAATCCAAGCAGACTTAAACTTTCCTCCTTTGAGTTCTTGTAGCACTTTGTTAGACTAGTATTTATGCCTTTAAAGGTGCTGGGTGTTAGTATTCTGTAAGGCTTTTGTGGGGAGGGACTATGTCGTATTCATCTATATGTGTCTGAAGTCTAACACCATGCCAGTTTGTAGTATGTGTATAAAAAATGCAATGCAAGGAGGGCTAATGAAATGAGGGAATGAGTGCATTTATGAATGTTACAGGGAAATTAAAGAATGAAAAATTATTCGATCCAAGCCCTTTTACTTTGTGAATAGCTAGGCAGGTCCAGAGCTTCTTTTAACTTTTCAGTATCTTTACCATCTTTATTTCAGAAAGAAAACAGTCTACTTATTAACATTATTAGCCTTTTATGTCACCTTTCTAGAGCGTTCTGTAATGCTGGTTCAGGTCATCTCACTTGGCAAAATAGAGTTTAGCTGATCATAGACTAAAATGTAACCTTTGTGATATAAAGTGGCATAAAGCCACTTTTGGAATTCATTAATGTATTAAATTTTTCCAGAGTCTTGTCCTGAGTTATGGCTCAGGAGAAATTAGAGCAGATGAGCTCAGGATTTAATCATCCTCTTCCCTGTTGACCTGCTTCTGAACTTCCAACCAGCTGAAGCAGTAAACTAGTCCTTCCTTTGCCTTTCCAAGAATATAAATTTTTTATTTGTCAGTGTAAATATTCAGTTCATGTTGAAATAACTAACCCCAAATGCTGATCATTTGTGACAAAATTCAGTATAGGAAAATTGCCATTTAAAAAATCTCCCAAAGGAAAAAAATAAATAAATAAAAATAAAAATAAGAATCTCCCAAAGTGGATTGGGGATTTCGCTCAGTGGTAGAGCACTTGCCCAGCAAGCACAAGGCCCTGAGTTCAATCCCCAGGGCCCTCCAAAACAATTTCCCAAAAAGAAGCTTTCACAAAATCTGAGTTTCAAATTTCCACTTTGATATTTCCGTTTTGTTTAATTCATCCACTCCTATACTTATTTAATAATACATATATGTATTAATTACCTAATACATGCCAAATAATGAGCTCCAAAGGAAAAAAAAAGACCATGTAAAATCCTCATACTAATTTGACCTGCTAGTCAAACAGATAAATAAAAATTAACCTTACTGTCACAACTGTATGAAAAAAATAGATGGTCCCTGTTAGGGTTTGCATCTTCAATGCTCCGTCCAGGCCCATGTACTAAGGGCTCAGCTGCCGGTCTGTGATGCTCCTGGGCAGCAGCGGAACCTCCAGGCGCTGGTCCTTTGGAAGGAAGTCAGGTCATGCGGTGTGTGCTTGGAGGAGATACTGGGATTCCAGCCTCTTTCTCTCCCTTTCTTTGCTTCGCAGTGGCCATGAAGTAAACAGACTTCCTCTCCCCTGACATAACTACCTTTTTACAGGCCTAAAAGCTACAAGGCCAAGTGACATGCTCTGAAATCTCTGAACCACAGAAACCATAAAACTTTTCCCCCTGAAGTCAGTTTATCTCAGGTATCTTGTCAGAGTGACAGAAAACTAACACAGTCCCCAACTTATAATTAATTGTCCAACTTAACATCTTTTGACTTCGTGATGGTGCAAAAGGAATATACAATCCATACAACCCATATTTTGAATTTTGATCTTTTTCTGGGCTAGCTGTATGCAGTATGATAATCTTTCAGCCAGCCGCCATCCCTATCAGCTGCATGATCACAAGGGTAAAGTGCTAGCATACTATAAGGTTGTTAGGATGTTCACTAAGTTAAATACATTAAATGCATTTTTGAGATAAGATATTTTCAGTCAGGAAAATTGGAAGTGCAAGTGCGAAAAGTACTTCAAGCTCAAAAGACTGATACGTGCAGAAAAACAAGTACAGTAAAACCTTGGATGGCAAGTACCTTGTTCTGCCAAGTGTTCTGCAAGACCAGCAAACATTTCTAATAAGATTTTACTTGATAAACAAGCGATATCTTGCAATATGAGTAGGATATGATGCTGAAAGTCACATGATCACAACTAAGCCACTGAGCTAAATTCCCAAAACCTTTTTAAATTACTAAAGATGACCCATAGTCAAGGGGGGAAGGGAAGCAGTCAATACAAACATTTCCAGATGTGGCCTATGTGTTGAAATTGGTAAATTAAGATTTTAAAGAAGCTATAACATGCTTAAGGATTTAAAATAAAACATAAATCATAATAATCTCAACACAGAAATGGAAATTATGAAAAAATAAACAAAAATTCTAGAGCCAGGCATGGTGGCACATGCCTGTAATCCCAGTGCTTGGGAGGCTGAAGCAGGAGGATCACCACAAGTACAAGCCCATCCTAGGCTACATAATGAGTCTAAAGATGGCCTGAACTAC
>PVJO010014653.1:0-47540 GCA_004026905.1 Hystrix cristata | reverse complement strand
TTAACTCAAGAACCATAAAATCTTTGATATTCAACTAATTGTAAAAGCAAATGTAGCAGAAATCATTTGAGAGGCAGCTTCTCCCATAGCCCTGGAGGCCCAGCAGCCAGAAAAAGGGACCATAGACTGTGTCACTGACACAGTCTCAGGTCAAAGAACCCTCACTAGTCAGCTGGGTTCCCAGGTGGCAGCAGCACTTCGGGGCCACCCGCAGTCCCAGTCATCCCCTGGGAGCCTCAGGCTGTCAGCAGCTGTGAGCGTTCACCTGAATGCTGGAAATTAGACTGCAAGAATGCTGGATCCCCAGGGACATACAGAGAAAGAGTTCATTTCATTTCATATCTTGCCGGCGGAAATGTGAATGGTGACAACTTCTTTGGGAAGCTATCTGGAAACATCTATCAAAATTAACTCCAAAAGAAGATATCCTCAGCCCACAGTTCTTCCACTGGAATCCTTCCCCAGAACTAACAGCATCAGCTCAAGAGAGGGCGTCCCAGAGTGTCAGGTACAGCATTTGAAATGTGCATTGCAGTTACAGTATCGTTCTACGTGTTACTGGCCCTGGGTTTGGGGGGGGCGGTGCTGAAGGTGGTAGGAAAAAATACAGACTCCAGGGAGGAAGTGGTACCTCCCAGTTGAAGTCAGGAAGGGCAGGAAGTCTTTTCACACAGAACAGGAAGCACTATGTAAGTGCAGGCAGGATCATGGACTGTGAGTATGGCAGCATGAGCCAATCCAGACATGGGGGCTGCTCTTTTTCAATGTCCCCAGGACTGGTTTTAAGCAGGATAGTAAGGTAAGAAAACAAGGAAGTGATGCCTTGAAGGAAGAAGATTTATATTGACAGCTAGACCCAGCAGGCACCCCACGCCATGCCACGCAGGGCAGTGCTAGGCTTGGTCAGGAGGCAGATGGACTAGAGGGACCTTGGTAAGAGCACACAGCTGTGGTTCTCATGGGACAAGAGCAGGTGAGGCAGAGTATGTAGGGCAGGACAAGATGGTTTTATTGGGGGGGTATTCTATAGGGGCTGTCCCTAGTTGTCTAGAACCTGGCCCTGGGATGATTATTGATCTTGAATGTGCCACAATCTGATGGAAGGAGCATAAGGTGTGTGTTCTGACTTGGTGAATTTGTGATGAAAGGCAGGCTCAAAGGAGAGTCCTTTCCATCTATAGCAATTGGCTAGTCCTGGGAAGGGAGTCTCCAGGGTTGGCAAGAGTTCAAACAAATAAAAACCCATGCTTAATACAGCTGGCCAGGCCCCAGAGAGTCAGGGGCTCAGATGACTCCCAGCGAGGTCAGTCAATCAGTTTGCAGAGACCAAAACATGTCAAGGCCCAGGCCACCTTCAGGAAGTGCCAACCCTGCATAGGAAGAGGGAACCAAGAGTGATGTCACACTGGCTGGCTTGGGAAACTCAGAGGCATACAGAAGAGAGTCATATATCAGGGACCTTAAATTCTGGGTTTGGGATTGTGACCCAGCTCCAAGGCCAATATGCCAGGCAGAGGCCCAGGATGGCACGCTACCATTTTATTTTCCAGGATTATATTTCTCTCTGGGTTTAATCTGCAGACAGAAACTGGAGCCGGAAGAGTAGCTGAGGCCCACAAGGGAATGAAAGAAGCCAGTAAAGGAGAGAGATACTCTTTCTTCCCTCTGTGCCAAAACTAAATTCCAAGGACTTGGGTGGCCTCGGAATCTCAGGGGTAGGTCAGGAAATGGAGCACGCTTGGAATGGGACATGTGACTTCTAGTGATGTGCGCACACGTGGAAGATGGTGAGTCACTGCTTCCACCCAAACCCACTCACCTGCAGGGCTCCATGCACCCTGCACAGCCAGCGCCCTCCAGAGGGTGGCACCCACTCCCCAGTCCAGGGACCTCCCGAGCAGTGGAAATGAATGTTTCTCGTGTTCTTAAAAGAAGAAGGAAACAAAACAAAAGAAAACAAAACAGAGCAGACTGATTCTTTTTGTGGCACTAGGCTGAGAACCTAACAGAGAGGAGTTTGTCTTCGTGTCAGCCAAAAGCTGAATCTTAAACACTTAGAATCCTTGCGTGGGATACTGATCTGGCTCTCCTCCGACTGGCAACTGCAATGGTCAGGAAAAGAACAGGAATAGCTCCCTTGGGCCACCATCTGCCGCCCTGCCCAGCCCAGCCTGCCTGTGTCAGAGAGCCGGGAGGGTCCTGGGGACAGCCCAGGAGCATGGGCAGAGGCAACGCTCAGGACCCATCGGTCCTGGAGAATCCCTTTGTCTCCCTGGGCTTCGCCTGAAAAGGCTAGAAGTTGCCAGCTCAGACTGCCTGCCCCACTCTCGTGAAAAGCAACTGCAGGCCTTTTTTTTTTTTTTTAACGAAGAACACGTATTGGTACATTTTAGATAGACATAATGATCACGTTCATCATAGGCCTTCTGCTGCCTGGTCTCACATGTCTGCACCAAGACTGTACTGTTTTCTCGCCCTTCCTGCTTCCTCTCCCTCTTCTCCCTCTGTGCCCACCACTTGCTCATCAGAGGGGTTATCTTTTCCTGTATATTACAAATATATATTCCAAATCCATACCTCTTGCCCTAAAAAGGCATAGACACAGAGCCCCTGCCTACTGCTGCCTACTGAAATAGGTACCTCACAGCCCCAGCCAAACCTCCCTCTCCTCCGATGGGACAAGGGAACACAGATGGGGTCCCTGGCAATTAGAAATAACGTGCCTACCCCAGGAGCCAGAGCCCAGCTCTGTGGTTCTGCCTTCCTCTCCCCCAAATGTAGAAAGAGTTACTGACACTAGCTTTAAAAAGGATCTCACAGGACAGGATTCCACAGACTTAAAAGTCCCCTGGGCATCTTGTTAAAGCACAGATTCAGGTGCGGTAGGTCTAGGACGAGGCGCAAAACAACACTCCATGGGTGGGATGCAGCAGCTGCTGCCGGGGGACCACCCTTTGAGTAGCAAGGGCTTAGGGAACATGGAGCTCTCAACTTCAAACGTAGGGATGTATGTATGTATACATGTATATGTAAACACATATGCATGTATATGTATAGATAAACACATGCTAAGGTAAACAATAACACCTTAAAAGAGAACATTGTAAAAAGGGAGCTGTTAGTCTCTTTCTGAATAGGACTGCTTCACACATTAGAGTATTTAAGTTTTCCTCACAGCTTCAAGATGCAAAGTACTATCGTTTTGATAATATTTATAAACACATCTTTTTTAAAAAAATATATCTTCTACCCATACTAAATTCAAAACACATTTTATAGGAAGAAATAGAAGCTCCTAAAGAAAGAAATTACCTCTGGTTAAAGTGCTAACTTACAGATGTGCAAATGAAGCCAGGAAGGGCCCCGGGAATAAGGGCAGGTGTGAGCAGTGCCCGACAGGTCAGGAGTTCGGGACCAGGCCGAAAGCAGGCACTGCCCGTGCTGCGGGGCATGTCTGTTCTCGCCTTCATGGGAGGGAGGGTAATGGGGAGGGGCCACCTGCATTTTCACTGCTACTAGTTTGAAAAGACAAATGTTCATGTAATTTGACAGAAAAAGAAAGCCTATTTTGGAGTCAGATGTTTTTGTTTTGGTCTTTTTTTCTCCACTTTAGCCTTTGGGAGAAAACCACTTGAAGGTGGTACTTGTTCACAGCTTTTACAGTCTGTAGACATTCTCCTCCTCTTTTTCTAGACTAAATACTTAGGTAATATATGATGAAGTTGCTGGGGAGACTTCACAGGGGGATCTGCATCCTTACAGACTGTAGCTGATTACTGTGCTGATCTGCTTTCCACTACTATAACACACACCGAGATAATCAGGTTACAGAGAGAAAAGGGTTGTTTGGCTCCAGTCCCCCAGGAGATTTCAGTCTATAACTGTGTGGTTGGCCCCTTGCTTCTGAGCATTTCTTAAGGCAGCACATCAGGGTGGCGCTGCACAGGGCAAACCAAAGCCACTTACTTCCTGGTAATCCAGGAAGCAGAAAAAGAAAAGCAAGAGACCAAAGTCCCACTAATTCTTCAAAGACATGCCCTCGATGACCTGAAGACCTCCCACTGGCCCCTACCTTTTAAATTTCCATGTTCTCCCACTAGTAAACAGTTGGGGACCAAGTCTTTAGCACGTGGGCCTTTGGGACATTCCAAGTCCAAACTACAGCAGTTGTTCTGTTGCTTCTTTCTAGCTATTCAGCAATCCACTTCTTCATTTTCAGAAGCCAGACTCATTTTTAAATGCTCGGCTCCTTCTAAACACCTGCCACATGCCAAGGCACCATGATTTCCGCAAAGCTGCGTGTCTTGGCCACCCTTGAGTCACCTAGAATTCCGTGAGCACTTGGACAACGCTTGAATGCGTGTGCGGAATGCTTAACCCTGATCTCTGCTGCGATTGCTCCCCTCTAATATGCAACACGCCCGGTTTTGTGGATCCTCCTTGACTGCTCCGGGAGGGACTTTTAAGCTATCTGGTGCCATCTTCTGGAAAATTGCAGTCATAGCTGAGCTGAATGAGCCATTCTACACAATATCTCAGCTAAGCGAATGTTCCAAAAGATCATCTAAATTCTCCCCAGCCCCAACCTATTTCTACTTGCAGTAAAAACAGTATAGGACATTACGAGGTTTATATACCGTGGTGGGAAGAATACAGGATTAGGCCTTAACTCAAACTCAGTTCAGCCACCTAGCTGTGTGTCATGGAGCAAGTTACTCACCCTAATCCGTGGTTTCCTTACTCACTAGATGCCTTGGAAGTTTACCTCTATTAAATTTGTTAACTGATGTAAATCTCCTGGATAGAATAAGTCCTAAAGATGGAATGCAATTTTTTGTGACTGTCATTTATGATTTTATTAAATTCTGTCTCAAATATGGTTACCATCTCAAAAGTTATCATTCTATTACTGTACATGGGGGTTCCTTCCTTTTTTTGTCACAAAATTGTGTCTTTACAATATAAAGAACTTTCTCTCTGCCTAGATGCCAACCCTAAGACATGAGTGTAGTAAAGATAGCTAAGGGATCAGGGGTCTCTGGAATGGTCTGTACTATCTTCCCAAAGGACAGAAGAAGCACGCCTTGCACATTTTGCATTTGAGCCTGACACTAGTGATGTGCATGTCCTCCCAGCCTCTTGGGGGCTGGATGGCTCTAGAAAGAACATTTAGTGGGAGGATATTCATTCTCTCAAGTTGCTTGTCACAAAGTTGAGAGTACCCAGCTGTTGACTTTGGAAGTCCCTGAGCTGTCGGGCGATGTCAGCTGCCTGCCTTCACTTATAGAGCCCTTTCAGGTTCGTTTCCACATCCACAAGGGGGCCACTCAGGTGCTCAATGAGCTTTCGGTTTATAGGAATCTGAATGTTCAGGTGCAGTAGGGGAGAGTAGTAAAGTCCTGTGGCTCAGAGATGCTGTCTCCAGCTCCTCTCGCTACCCTGCTCCATGACTTGACCTCTGAGCCTTCCAAGTATCCCTGCACTGCACACACGTGGATGGCTACTCAGTCCACCTCAGTCTGCACCAAAAGAAGCTGAAAACAGTAAAGCGGAGCTCAAAGCTACATGGCAGACTCATATGAACCAATAGACAGGATGGCAAACACCCGGTTCCCCAAAACAGTTTTCTCAACTTCCTTTGCACCTAGAGATAAAGATGTGAGGCAAATCCCAGCAGGGAGAAGCGAGAGGAAGTTAGTAAGTCAGAATGCTGGAACAGCCCCATGAAAGGGGGGCCGACATGTTCCCATCAGCCATTGCCTGTTCCCTTCTTCCTGCTGGCAATGCCAGTGAGACGGTTGGAGGGTGGCAGCCATCCCTCTCCACAAGATAAGGACGCACTATGGAGGGTGGAACTGGAGCAGAAAGGTAGAAGAAACCAGGGTTTCTGATGACATCATGGAGCTTCCAGCCCGGGACTCATTCTATCCAAACCTCATGTTATGTCAGAAAAATAAAACACTACATTGGAAAAAGCTGCTATTGTTTTCAATATCTGATATTTGCAGTTGAAAGTAAGTACTAGGTAATATAATTATGATTGAATAATCAACTGCACAGTCAGTCATGCAAGAAGGAGGGATGTTTCTCTCATTTCCTCCATCAGCACTGCTCAGTCAATTCCATACCCACTGTAGGAATGCTTGGCCCTCATAGGCACTTAGTATTTGCCTAACAATCCTAAACTGACACAAGAGACTTCATGAGTTGTTCGGCTAACATCTAAATTTTATTTCCTGGTTCCGGTTTCATTCCCGTGCTTTCCAAGTTTGGATCATGAAAACTGAGTGAGATGGGCTGTATTAAAAGCTTATGGGAATGCATGGCACGCAGCTTACCTCATTTACCACGTGGAATGCACTCTGCGTGCTGGAGACCTGACTAAATCTGTGTGGTGGGGGGAAATATGTGATAGACTGAATGGGGATGTGCTCCTGAGAACCTCTTATACACTTCTAAAAATTAGAGTTTTAGTTCATTATTGATGCTATAGTACAAGTGAACCTATGTGTTATAAAATACATACTAATAAAAGAAAATAAAATTCAGGAAATTATGTACTAGTTTGGGAACTTCATGGCCCCAGTGTAGCAAACACAGCCACATGAGAAAAAAGTGCTGGTTGCCATTTAGTGATAGATAAGCATGAGGCATAAATTAGATACAGCCAAAGCAGGTCCCCAGCAAGGGTGTGCGGCTATCTTTGGTGACTTTTAACCTTGATGCACCACTCTTTTCTCTGCAGGTCAAGAGCTCAGTGATACAAAATTCCAGTTAAGGGCAGACTAATCCACAATAAATTGGGAGCGTAGATGCCAGGCCCAAGGAGTCTTGGAGGCCCAGGGAATCCAAATGAAGCTGACTGGTTGACACTAGCCAGTGCCCCTCTGGCCTTTTATATGGCAGTTTTCTGTTGTCTGTTAAACCAGCCAGATCTGGCCCAAGATATTTCTGTTGATAATCCTTTCCTTTGTTCTTGGAGGTAGTTGAAGAGGCCCTCAGATCCCCCCCAAATGAAGCACTGCTTTCAGATTGCAAGGCCTTAGAACCCGGCTGGGGTACCCACTGCTAGATCCAGAGAATGAAGGATCCAGGAGATATAGCTTTTAGGATCTAGTTTCTTTTTCTTTGTGGGTGTTTTTTGTTTTTGTTATTGTTTTAGACAGAGTCTCACTGTGTAGTTCAGGCTGACCTTGAACTCTGCATGTAGCCCAGGCTTGTCTCAAACTCACAGAGACCCTTCTGCCTCAGCCTCTCAAGTGCTGAGATTATAGGTGTGTGCCACCATGCCCGGCTTGTTTGTGTTTTTTGAGATGGGCTCAGGGCCTTAAATTACACATTTTGTTTTTTCATTAGTCAGTGTGGGTTTAAAGCAATCTACTGGAAAAGAAAATAAATGGCAGAAAGAGAACTAAAGAGGAATTAACAACACTCTTTTTGGAATACATTTCACTGCAGAGAGCGAGGGTAGAGGGTTCGTTGGCAGAGAGGGTTTGCATATGGGTTTGCCAACTCTCATTGTTAAGAGTGCATAGAACAAATTCTACTCACACACTTCTGAGTGAAATTATACAAGAGCACCCAAACACTGGAAAAATGTATAACAATGAACTGCAAAGGATTTTTCATACACACACCTACACATACATCTTTTTTTAGGAAAATAAGTTCAGAGATAAATAACATAATAAATTAATGCAGTGCCTATTTCATTAAATGGAATATGTATGCATGGGCTCAAAAAAAAATCATTCATTCTCTTCCTAACAAATAGACCTTATGTTTTCTCTTTCAAAAACATTTGTTAATTGTTTTGCCTTTGTGCCAGGCCTGATATTAGAAACTAGAGACTTAAAATAAACAAAACACAAACACCACCCTCACAGGGCACCAGCCTAGCACTGTGATTGAGACTTTGAAGCCAGATTGCCAAAGTATGAACACTAGCTCTTCCGTTTATGGTGTCTGTGGCTGTGGGGAATTATACAGTCTCTTGGTGACTGTTTTCTCATCTGCAAAATGGGCAGAACAGTAAGGCCTACATTATAAGTTTGCTGTAAAGATGAAATGAGTGTTGTTAAGTACTTGGAAGAGTGAAGACATATTCTGGACTCTTAAATAAGTAAAATAAAGAGGCAAGTAGTTCAGAGTCAAAAGCAGATATGTAGGCCAGTAATTCAAGCCATGTGAATGAAGATGTCTTCCAGAAGCTCACAGCGGGAAGGGACCAGCTCCTAACACTGAAGTCAGCAAAGGCTTCTCGGAGAAGATGGGAGAAAGGTTTTCGAGCTGAATCTTGCAAGACAAGCAGGAGTCCTCTGGCAGGGCGAGGGTGGGGGCAGAGACGCTATAAATTCAGGCACCTGAGGTTCATTTCTCTAGCTTGTCTGGGACTCACCTTCTTCTGATCACCCCAAATCCCCACCCTCCAGTGAAAAGAAGATCCCCTTGGTAGGGGTGAGGAAATGCTTGGAGTTCCCCATTCAAAACTTTGGCCCTGACCTTTGGACCTTGGCGAAGCAGTCAACCAGGCTTCTAATGGGCATCACATCTGCTGTGAGATCAGTGTAATTGAGCCAATTTCTACACCAGAAGGCCGCTGCCATGCACATTCCCCACAGAAAATTACAACGGCTGTGTTCCTGCTTAATTTGAAGGGCTTCACATTGATAAAGATGAAAAATAATAAAACAACAGCTTCTCAAGAATTCCAGCCCTCTGGCTGTCTCACAAAAGCTCCTTCCCAAAGAACCCAAGCCCAGCCTGAGAAAGAACCAAACCCAGTGTGTATAGGAGATGGCATCAGAAAAATCTCCCTTTCCCCTTAGTCCTCTGACTGCGGAGAGAATTTTCAGGAGACCCAACAAAAGCATAATGTCATCTGTGAAATTCGTATCCTGATGCCTTACAGGTGAAAAGGCTCCAGGCGTATTCCTTTACAGATGAATTTAATCCCAAGAGCTCTTGGAGGCAGCTCTGTTCCATGTGCTAATCCTGGCCTAACTTGCCCACCATCTTTCACTTTTATGCCAAGTGGTTTCCTCTGTAATAATCCCTACACAATTAACTAATGTCTTGGGGTGGGCTGGGAGGAAAATAGGCATAAGGACAGTGGGGTGGGGGTGAAGAGATAAATAATGGCAATAGAAAAGCCCATCTACCATTGCTTTTCATCTCACAAAGACTACTTCCCAAAGTTCAGTAGTTCATACTAATAGAAAGAAGTGATACCCAAAGAATTACAACATGTTCATCTGGAATTCAGTAATTATACAGCTGCAAGTTGGTACCTGCTAACTGTAAATTGGGAGTGTTTTGCCCTAGGAGTACAGATTTATAGGATTCCCACATGCCTACAAGGAGAGAAGTTGTTTACTGCCAGCCTTATTCACAGAGTTCTCCAAACAGGTGTTGAGCATGAACTCAAGAACCAGAGCACTAGCACCTTGGTGTATCCTTGGGCATCTTTTTTGTTTTTAGTTCAAGAGCCATAAATCATAGAGAAAAATGTACTGGACCACCTCCACCTTCTATCCTGTTCCAGTGGCTGGAAGAGCCCACACACAGCTATAACCCACCCTGCTCCATTAGAGTCCACATCATGAGTACATCTTGCCAACTCTATAATCTCCAGTCCTCTGGCTCTCAAAATGTGGTTCCCAGATAGGCAGCGTCAGCATGCCCTGGTACTTGGCAGAAATCAGCTATGGCCCCACCCCAGACCTACTGAGTCAGAAACTCTAGAACAGGGCTTAAAAATCTGTATTTTAATTTAATCACCCAGTGATTAATTCTGATCCATACTCCAGCTGGAAGACCACTAAACTAGTCATGGAATCAGCAAATCTTTGCTACAAATGACCAAATCATGCATATGTTAGGCTTTGCCACCAATTTGTTCCTGTTGCAACTACTCAAGTCTACTGTTGTGTAGTTCACAAGCAGCTATTGACAATATATAAGATGAATGAGATGGAGTATGTCTTAATAAAACTTTATTTGCGAAAATAAGAAGCAGGCCCTATCTGACTCCCGAGAGATAGTTGGCAGACCCTGGCCTAGTGTATCTTTATGAAGTCCGGAGACTTTGGGATGATATTTCACCAGTCAGAATCTTAATATTTCAGCTACATATAGGATTCTGGTTTCTTCAGGAGTCCTTATTGATTTTTGTGGGGGGCTGCTGGGGATTGAACTCAGGACCTTGGGTTTGCTAGCCAAGCGCCCTACCATTGAGCTAAATCCTCAACCCTGATTTTTTAAAAACTGTATTTACCTGTGATTAAAAAGTAAAATTATTCAGAAAAGTACAAAACATTGTATCTTCCTGAAAAGCTAGAGAAGATGTAATAGTACCATTTCACAAGGAGCAAAGAGGAAACTGAGGCTCAGACAGGACAGTCCCTGTCCAGGACCCGCCACCCTACACAGTCACTTTGTGTTGCTGGGGCACAGATGGCTCCATTTCCCTAGGAAGAACACGGACAGTGTCTCTCAGAATCATGTGACAGTGACCCGGGACGTGCAATTACCAACACCACACCACTGATCGAATGGACAGTGATAGATTTTTCACAGTGGTTCATGAATCACTCACCAATTTCCCTTGATTTTATCAGCAGCGGTCCATCCAAAGATCCTCCCTGTTTCCAGAGCAGCTGGAAGTCACTCCTCACTGGTAGTTATGCACATTTTGCAACAGAGCTAGGTTTGGTTTAACCAGAAAGATGCCTACGTCTCATCTTGAAAGCCATCTTGAGAGCCTGGTGGGAGCCGCCCAGAAGGCTGCGAGGCCATACTCTCAGGCGGCGCCCGTGCTCCACGGCACGGCACCCTGCTTGATTAAAGATATCTCCAGAGCTCCCTCCTCTTCCGGCGGCATAACGGCAGCATTCTGCCTTCTGAGCACCAACACCAACCAAGCCACTCTCACCTCGTCCTCCAGCAGCACAGGGAGAAGAGAAGGTTCGGTTAGGTTGCAATCGCTGGTAAAGAAAACGTTACCAAGTTCAAACTGACACCAGAACAGAGAAGCTGGCCCCACACTGTGACCAACATCTCTGAAAATCTCTAAGTTTCAGTTTTTACAGCCTCCTTTCTTCCTCTCTTTTGGTAATGAAAGTTGGGCTCATAAAGTACCCTGTTCAGTACTCCTGGCCAAGGGATCCATCTGGAGGGGGCAGACAACAGGACAATAAGAGTTCTTCCTATTATTTTTTCAGACAAGATTTGGGAATCTTTCAGCAAGGAATAAAAGCTTATTTCCTCGCTGGTTTGAAGAGCTGACGATAAGAACCTGGAACTCATGAAGCTAATGACAGCCGGGATCCCTAGCAGGTAGTTACCGAGATGAAAAAATGAAGCCTACTATTAGGAGAGCCAAAGAGAAGAGAGAAAGAAGCAAGGGCCTTGAGGACCATTCAGCCTCTGCCTTATACCACTACATGTAAGCAGTGCCCTTGGAGTCTGACTTCACAGGGTGATAAACAAAAACTTTTAACTTGGGCTGTACAACTTCGGTTGGCACTGGGATCGGTTTCTGTCATTTTTAAGAGTTTTATCTAATGTGATTGCTCCAAAACAGAAAAAAGGAGTTTCCTTGACCAGAAACATAATTATCAAGATTATAAACTGGTGAGTCTGGGCTGCTACGCTAAAACCAAAAGGGAAGTGCCATGTATAAACTACCAATAATGGAAAAGGACGAACACCTTCTGGCATTTTGTCACTGATTTGTTTATCAGAATGAGCTACACTGCTTTATAATAACAAATCCACATCTCAGTGGCTTAATGCAACAAAGGCTTTGGAATGATGGAACCTCTTCAAGGCAACCTTCCTCCTTCCTATGGCTCAGGGATCCAAGATGTGTTGATTTGTGCCACTAAAACAAAGCCTCCTCCAGGACCACACTCCATAGGACAGACAGACAGAGAAAGGCGCCTGGGCTTGGCCCTGCTTCTGCTCACCGGTGGCCAGAACCAGGCACAGAGCCCTGCCCACTGCAAGGGGGGCCTCCTTCCGCATGCCTGGCATGGATGAGACCTGGATAGGAAACCAGGAATATCTGAACTCATAATGTCCACCACAGGCATGGTGTTTCTTTCCACAGCATACTAGAGAACTTCACCAATACAAATGCAAAATACAACTAGGAGGAACACTGAATAAGGAACATTTCATGGATAGCATGGCAAATTCTGTGCACATTATGACCAGTAGATTCTCACACATCTATTATACACAGATCTGTGATGTCATAGTTCTCGGCATAGGCCTCCTCAGATTTTACTGTGATTGCTTCTACCCCTCACAGGACTAACGCCAGCTGATGGATCCAGACAGAAAGGCCATGTGAGAAAGAGGGCTGACAATGAATTAATACCATAAATAAAAACGCAGAAATGGAATCAAACACTAGACAATGCAGTGAAGTGTTCTCAGTATCCGTCTTCTTGTCTCTCTCCGCTCCCTCCACCTCTGTCCCTTTGAACAGAACACAGCTTCTACCCTCAAGAGCCTCTTGTTTATTCCACTCCAAAAGGCTAAAAGACACAGGCTAAAAGATGACAGCCATCAAACCTTAAAAGATAAGGGGCCCAGAACTCCTTATGCCCATCCCACTCACCAACCCCCACATCTGTCTAGAACATGGTTTCTTTTACTTATGGATACTGTTGCCTGAACATCTATCATGTGCTGGGCACTTTGACTGATGACATAGTGATAACAGGAATTATCATTAATAGACAGTGATAATAGGTATTACCGTACCTGTTATCCATAATAACCCTATAGTGATAATATTGTACCCACTTTGCAGATGAGAAAACTGAGAATGACCTAGGTTAAATAACTCTGGTTGAAGGTCACACAATTAACAAATGGCAAAGCTGGAACCTGCACTCAGGTCTGATGACTCAAAAGACAGACCTCGTTGTATGTATTGTACCTCTGCCTTCTTAATCATCACCTTTGCTTTCATTTATCAAACATTCCGAAAGTGCCTACAGTGTGTCTCACACATACCCAAGTATGAACAAGGCGGAGGGCTGGGCTCCCCAGCTACTCTCCATGTAAATCAGTGACACAAGAGAGGCGCTGAAAATTTTTCCCTCAGTGTTCATGGGCCCCAGAGGTGAAAGCTGTCATCTACCTGGCGGGGGTGGAGAAAGCTTCAGAAAGGGAGGAAGGCTGACTGAGGAGACAAAGTAGGAGGGGGAATTTTCTGCATTTTTTGTGTCGGTTGGAGGTGAGGCTCCCAACAAGATGATTCCAGGCACCCGAAGTGGGCGGCTGAGAGGTCTGGTGGGAGGACGGGCTCACCGGGTTCCTGGCTGTCCACGGTTAGCACCAAGCCGCGGATTCTGAGCAGTCCCGGAGTTCAGGCCAGCAAGGCAGGTGTGGGGACTTCCATCAGGATTAACTTTCTTCAAACAAGTGCCCAAATCAAGAACACATCCTGGGAGACCGCGAAAGGATGCGAACGGCCCCCGGGCCTCTGGCCAGGGTCCCAGTTTCCTGGCTGAAAGGCATCCGCGCAAGTTGCTCTGAAGCACAGGGAGCCCGGCCCTGGACACACAAAGAGAACCGGCGCGGCGGTCTCCAGATGCGGCGCTCCGTCCAACGACAGCACCACTGCCTGGAGAGTGGCGAGAGAGGGAACGCTCAGCCTCCACCCCGACCTGTTGGATCAGAAACTCTGTGTTCGCGTCTACTCTGCGGAGAAAGTCTACTCTAGAGCACCATTTTTCTGTCTCAGAGATGAAGGAGAACTTGAAGGAGCTCCTGGGGTTGGTGATTCAGCCCTGCTGTGGGTCCGTTTGCCACATCACTTCTCCGAGACCAGCTCTGGCCACTTTCTGAGAACCAAAGATGCTCCTTGATCTCACTGAGGGATCTCACTTGTGGTAGATTGAGTCGAGAGAGAGAGAAGGAAACGTCGTTGGGTTTCTTGACATGTGGAGCAGCAGGCTGTTAGTCCGGGTGAGAGGATGAAAGGTGAGAAGACACTGGAGACGCTGGGCCTTGAAAGGAGGAGGCGATAGAAGCGGTTCCTTGCAGCAGATTCTAGGCCACTGTGAGTGGTCTAGTGAGTGGTCAGGAGAGCACAGCTCTGCTTTGAGCAGGATGGAAAGGGGACAGAAAATACAGGAATACTTAGCAAGGGATCAGTGAGACAACATAGCACGCTGTTTCTTGAGCATCTACTGTGTGCTGGGCTCTCAGGAATGGTGAAAAGGCAGGCTCTGCAGCTACACTTCTTGGACCTGAGTTCTGTCTGGTGTGATGCCTAGCTTGTACATGTATGACCAAAACAGATTTGTTTCCAGGTAGCATTAGCATCTGCCCTGAGTGGTTACAACCTTGCCTTTCCTTGGCTAGCAGCTAGTAGGTGTAACTTTTCAATGTCACCCCTGTTGTCACTTACTCCTAGAGCTTAATAGGTTAAGTCTCTCCACCCTAGCACTTCCTTATCTGTAAGATGGGGACAGTAACAGTAACTTACCTAACTCAGAAGTTAAGAGGACTGTGATAGTTAACTGTGTCAATTTGAGTAAGAAATGCCCGACTAAATTGAATCAGCATAGTTCTGAGTGTGGCTGAGGGGATTTTAGCACAGACCCCTCAGCCTCCAGCACAGACCCTTCAGCCTTGCTTCGAAGCTGCTTCAGTCTCCTGATGCAGACTTGCACAGGATGCTACAGTGGGCTTCATTTCTTCCACTGGATCCTTCAGGTCTCCAGTGCACAGAGCGACCTTTTGGACTCTTGCACATCTAAGCCTATGGGCAGCCACTGTAAGCCACTCTTGTACATTCTTATATATTTGTGTAACTCACATTAAACCTGTTTCTCTAGTAAGCAGTGACTGATACAAGGACAAAGAAGTTAATCTGGGGCTGTGCTCAGAATGGTGCCTAATGTGTAATAAGCTCTCAGTAAATATTAGCTGGGAAAAGTCTTTGCTCCTAAAGCATGAACAGTCTTTGCTCCTAAAGCATGAACAGTAAGCTTTCCAGAATTAACATGTCCAGAAAGAGTGGCCAGACCTGTTCAAGCATGATTCCCACAGTGACTTAACTGCACGTGTTGACACCCACCACAGCTCAGAGCTGCAGGAAGCAGCTAGGGCTACAGCCAGGCGGTGGAATGACGGTGCCACGGCCCCTCTCCAGCCACTGCACACACAGACAAGCTTTCTCCTCTCCAAAGTATGCAGAAGTTTGGCCTCAGCTCTGGAACAGCCCCTTGGAGCCCGTTCAAATGTGGAGAAATATTTAGATCCAATCAAAACCACTAAGATTTTTGGCTTCATTTTAGATAAACAGGATAAGCAAACTTGGCCTGAATGAGAACTGGTAGTAAATATTCTTTTTTCCTGTCTTTCTAATTGTCCAAAGCCAAATTCTCTAAGTCCAAATGCCCCCTGGGGAATGTGTGAAGGGCTTTGGGATTGTTTGTTTATTTGGTTTCCTTATACAGACCTCTCGCTTACATGTAATACCCGCAGCAGAGCTGAGAAGTATGAAGGAGGCCTCAACCCCATACTAGCCCAGTGCTGGCAAACCTGCAACACACGTGCCGCAGTGGGCTGTTTACATCACTGTAAACTCTACAAAGTTTGCCATCGCTGTACAAGACAGTTGAAAATGGAAGCCTAGTTAATGTAGATGGTTTGTCCCTAAGCATACAGATATTTCCCATGGGAATAAAGGCGTGGAACAAATGCTGTGGAAATGTACCCTCCCTTCCTATTCACTAATTGGAGCCCTCATTCAGCACACTACTTCCCCAAACAATCATCCTGTCACAGATTTGTTGAAGGAGTTCACATGCGCACACTTACGCCCACAGTAACACCTGCCACCGTTAGGAGCAAGCTGGCACTAGTGGCAAAAATGGGCAGTTCGGGATCATTCCACTTCCACCACCAGCCCCATTCTGCACACACCATTATACAACGGTTCTGTACATATTCTCACACCTACTGGACAAATGAACAAACACAAGATTTAGGTACATAATTTATATAACGCAAAGGAGCAATTGGGAATGGGCACAATGAAATATTTTAAAAATACCTATAGAGAGATAATATACAACATTAACATGTAACCCACACAACTGGATAATATGCAAACACTAAAAGGAGAAACAAACTGATGTGGTAACTTGCAATTTTTCAAGCAGACTTGGACAGGAAACATCACTTGTCATCATAAAGCAAAAGGACTATACAAAATATCCCATATCGAGCAGTGGGTACAAATATGCAATGCATTTAATATATTCAGGTATCCAAACTACCAAAATTAGAGGAAGAGAAAAAAAGAAAAGAAAGAAAGGTAGGTAGGAAAAAGTAGGGAGGGAATAGGAGAGAAGAAAAGAAACAAACTTCCACCTTCAGAAATGATGAAATCAGTTAAAGACACTCGGAGTACTTTCATCCACTCCTCCATATTTTGGCACAGTAAGCACCACCCCAGTCGTGTTAGTTAACTGGGTAGTGATTTCATGAAAAGCACCTAATGCACTTATTTTGACATTGTGCTTCTCTACTGGAGCCAAGTGGGAAAGACCCGAATAGTAAGAGAGCGTGATGACTCTGGCCATCCAGTCAGGCCTCCCGGCGTAACCCTTGACGAAGGCCTGAGGACCAGGAACATGTCCCAGGATCCTGGAGTATTCCTTCCAAATATGTCTAACTACATTTTGGTCTTCTAATACTTCCCTGAACCCTAATCCATGCCTGCCGTCACCGCTTTATCCTGGCCGAGCCAATCTTAGCCTTCCCCTTGTATTCCTTTCAATGTCCACGGCCAGATTAATTGTTCCATACCCACCCGAAAGACACAAGCAAACCAGGAGCAGCAGCCAGCTTCTCGGCCTCAGGGCACCATCCGCACACTCTGACTGTGCTACCCTCAGCCACACTACGCTTCCCCAGCAGAATCCTCACGGCAAACAGAGTAGCTTCAACTTGACACCTCTATCTAATTCAACTAGGACTCCCTTCCTCACTCCTGCCCACCTTGTCCAAGTTCTTTAAAATCAAACTCAAATCCCAGCACTTTAATAAAGTCTTCTCTAACTCTCTTAGGAGTTTTTATTTCCCCAATTCCAACAGCAATATAATTGTCTATGGCTTTATTTGCCATCACATGGAGAAAAAAAAAATGGTGCAAGAAAGCCACTGTGCAGTGGACATGGGAATGGTCAGTCTTGTATTAGTTCTCGGTCTTTCCTGAGGTAAAGGGTAAATAAATCAGTTTGTGTATCACCTACCAAGCAGAACAGTTGAAACTATCATTGTTTTTATTTTAAAAGGAGACAGTGCAATGCAGGCAAGAATCTAAAATAATTAGAAAGCTATACTCATAAACTAAAGTACACGCTACACTCATAAATGTTACTAACACAGGGTAATTGGTCAATCACTTGGGAATGAAACTTGAGTGTTTACTAATAGAGCCAGGGCCAGCTATACAACCTTATGTATAATCTAGCAATTCCAATAACAAAAAATGTACACTCTTCTTGCACCAAGACAAATACACTGGAATGTCCCCCGCTGCCTTAGTTGTAATAAGCAAATGCTAGAAACAGCTCAAATGTTCGTCAGCCATAGAAAGAGCAAATAATGTGAATCAGTCAGTGCAATGGTTTGAAGGACACCAATGTAAATGAATAAACTCAGCTATATATAGCAATGTGGATAAATCTTACAAAGACAAAATTGAATAAAAGAAGCCAATCACAAAAGAAACGGGGTAATGATTGGAAAGGCACTCAAAGTGGTTTCTGATATTCTGAAATTTTCTGTTTATTGACCTGGAATCTGGTTACATTGATGAGGGATATTTTGTGAAAATATATCAAGTTTTTCTGAGAAGCACAATTTCTCTTATATGTGATACAATAAATTACACTTAAACTGTGTGTGTGTGTTTGTGTGTGTGTGTGTGTGTGAGAGAGAGAGAGAGAGAGAGAGAGAGGCTATAAACAATGATCTTTAGTACAGAGAGCATGGGCTTCGTGGGCATGTGTTTGTCCAGTCACATAAACCCCTGAACTTACAGGGTTCCATACTTGATTCAGTGCTCCACTGATACAACCTTCCAGTTCTTAATAATTTTTGAAGCAGGGACCTACTTTATCTGTCTACCTTGAGCTTCACAAATTATGTAGTCCCTTCTGAATAGGAGTTTACTGCCAGTTTCTTAGTATCGAGAATCCAAAATTCCTTCCATGGCAGATCCGAGGGTTCACTGAATCGAAGAGACTCAACTTCGACAATCTTGTGGATGTCTTTCAAGGAAAGGGGAACAGCAGCTGCCTTTTTCTAATGATAAAGTCCCAGAGAAGCCAGTTGGTTTCAAAGTAGATTAATGAGAAGTGGAGGAGAAGTGGAGCAAGCTGATGCCCTCTGAGTCCTCTGAGTTCCTGAATGAACCAGGAGAACCACTTGGTTCAACCAGGCACAAGAAGAGAGTAGTACAGCCCCTCTCACTGGTTACCCCATTTCTGGCATATCACCCTGCCAAGAGCCAGACTGACAAACCCGGGAAGCACTGGTTCTGCTTAGTCCAGGTCCCCCTTATCACTCCTGGGAAGCACACTGCGGTGGGGATTCAGGATCTTTCCAACACGGAATGGTGCACATGCCTGTTCAGGTGTCACCAACTGTCAGAGGCTGGGAGAAGGGAGGATGTGCCTGATCCTGCAGCACTAACAGGGTCCCAACGAATATAAAGCCCTTCGGCCTGGCTTCTGTCAGTACTAAGGTGACATGAGAGGCTTCCACCTGCCTCTCCCTTGTTTTAGTTCTCAAATCATTTGGAATATGGGTAAAGAAAAGAGAGCTGAGCAAGTTTCTGACCTTCTGGAAAATTACTGTACTCAGCCTTCCCTTTAAAAAAGGCAGCAATCCTGCATGACAGCCCCCGTCAAAGGGTTCCATGACTACAACCAAATGATGAAAACCGGCCTCCACATTGGCCTCTGCGAAGCGAAAGCCCAGATGAAACACCTTCTCCTCCCTCCAGACGCTAACCAGCCTGTGTGTCCTTCCCTTTCCCCTCTCGCTCTGCTGGGTGCCCTCGGGAGCCTATCTTCACTGTGCAGCTAGGCCACCAAGGGTACTGACTCACCTTCCCTGCTGGGGAATCCAGCTAGGTGGACTTCTGACCCTGAACATCATTTTCTGCTGAATTAAATCCAGTTCAACACCAGGGGTTGAGCCACTGACACCACAGTCTGTCCACTGCCTCTATTTTCTGCCTGAATTTTGCTCACAGTTAATCTGCTGGAGGCCCAGGGGATTTTCTGGGGTTATTTCACATGAAAGGAAGAGCACTCTTATTTTTAACTGAGAATAGATCAAATTCCCAGGGGACACCTTAGTCAACCAACCATTCCTGCTGACTTCGGGTAACCAGTCTGGTGGCTGCATTCAATTTCAATTAGCCCCAAGGAAACCTTTTCTTCTCATGTGACAGTAGCAATAATAACTTTTTCCCTTTTATGTACTATCTACCAACAGAATTCCAAATAGGAGTCACACGTTTTTGTAGCTGGCTCAGTTTCAGAGAACTTGTGCTTTGGTGGCTTGTTCTAGCCATGGGATGTTCACTTGAATAATTTCATATAATCTTGCGTTCCCTCATAAACGCCTTGATTATTTGCTTATTCATTCAGTAATGTCCAGTGCCCCCAGCCTACCTGTTCCTCCACAGTATTTTCTTCCTGCTCTTCAATGCCTTGTTTATAATACAGCTCCCAAAATATCTTCCTTGATTAAGTGCAACCCACTCTAAAAGCTTTCTGATCTGCTCACTTTCTTTGGTGTACACTCAGCATTAACTGCTGGTCTGCACCAAACTCACAGTACTAACACCCGTGGCTCCCAAGAATAGATTTTAAACTCTACTGAAGTTTAATAATTATCAAACAGGGGGCAGAAGGATGGTGAATGAATCTTAAGCCATCTGTAGCTTATAAAAAGAATACTCAATATTATATCGTATTTCAAACAATAAATATCTGCATTGATTTTTGCAATACAAAACACATGAAGTATGGATTGATCAAATATTCTTGACCTAGGGGGATACGACAAAAATATAGTGTCCCTCAATGGAGACATGGCTCTGTAGGGGGTAATCAGACCCTGAGCTGTAGGAAGTGCAATTTTTTTGTCAGTCTACCCTAGAAGTATAATACTAACCTCTGTCCCCAGAACAAGAGCCATGTTTCGTAAGACTTTGTTCAAGTTCTTTTCCCTACCTGAAAGATTCTACCCTCATGACTTATGAAATCTCACTTGTTCTTCAGAAGCTATTCCTACTAGCCATTCATCCTTTAAAACTTTCCTGATTCTTCCAAGAGGAAGTAGCCTTCTGTTGTTCTGAATGCCCCGCAAGATACCTCATCTGTGGCACTAATCGCACTGTGATTTCTGTTCATCATCTTGTGAGGAATTGCCTTGAGAATTGGCTTGTAGCAGAGCAGACCAGAAGAAACTGACTTGCTCAGTTGAGGATCAAAGCTGTACTACAGCATCTAGTACCAGCTGAACTCTGAGCATCTGAGTCAGTCACATGTTGCACTTCTCCCAGTTCGCTGCCCTCACCCACTCGGCGTTTCTCTTGCAGGAGGCCATTTCTACAGCACTGATGGCAAATCTGTTTGAGACACGTGCCCAAACTGCAACCCCAAACCAACTTATTTATCACAATGTGCTGACACTGCAATCAAAACTGTTAGAAACAACAACTCGTACATTAACAGAAAAGCAACATGTGTGCCGCAGGTTCACCACCACTGACCCAGAGCATCCCGAAGTAAGTACTTAAAACTACCGTAGCAATATGCATTGTCTATTAATTACTTTAAAGGCCCAAATTATCAACTTCTTGTCAACATTTGGCTTCTGATTCTAACCAAGGTATAACGGATGGTACAGTAAAACCATTATACAACATATAATGAATGTTATGACAGATTTAATTGCTCCTATTTTGAGTCTCTGAACCTATTCATTCTGCAAAGCTGCCTGCTACTACTTTGTCTCTTGATAGGACCACCACCACTGGCAGGATTAGAGGAGGGTGGGAAGAGGACCCATCTGACCTTCACACCAGACTGCTTTCTTTCCCTGGAACCATCCACATTCTAGTGCTGAGATAAAATAGACCAATAAAATGAGGTGGATGGATGGCTCTCTTACCTACTTTTGTTTTCTTCCATGTCTATTTGGGCATCTAGAGAGGATAGATTATAACCCCAAACCTGGAGAGATGGTAGTATACAGAATACATTCTCCCCAGAACCATGCCTGAAAAACAATCTCCTAGGTTGTGAACGAGCAGCCATCTCATTGACCAAGACCAACTCAGTGTTGCATGTAGCTCAGATGAAAACAGTTCAGGAGTGTCATTGTTATCCAATTGGATTTTTGTATTGAAATATGCTAATTACAAAATGAACACGATAGCCAACAAAAACGCCAATTCTTCTCTACAAAAATTAAAGTAGCATCTAGTCAGCTTTCTGCTAACCATAAGAACTGGAGCAGGAGAACACAGGCAACTGGAATTCATAGGTAATTCCAAAGCTTTTCTCCCGCAAGCCAGAGCAAGTAAGCTCATTTTCAGAGGCTTCGAGACCAATTCTAAAGTCATAAACAGACCTAGGAATGATGTGAATGTGACACACACACACACACACACACACACACGCACACACACACTGATTTGGGAGAACTAGTGGGAACCAGCCCAGATATCCACTTAGGCTTGACGTGATTCTGTCAAGCCCTCAGACTTTGTGTTCATAAACTCACTGCTCATTCAAGACCTTTGAGCTTAATGCAAATTAATTAAACTGCCATGGGCTCATTTGGTCATTATTGAGGTTTAAAAATAATTAAGAATGAAGGCAACTAATTAAACACTTTCTGGGCTGTTGTAGCAATTTATGAATTATATAAGTTCCGTATTAATGTGAGTCCTCTGTGACTGCAGATTAGCTGGGGGGTATTCATTAAGACGGAATAAAAAGGCCACAGTAGCTGTGACTTCCTTTCATCTCCCATTCCCTGACAGCTTTCCAGGGAGCTCTATGTGAGAGCATTAAAATAATGTAATTTATTTCTATAGAATTTTATAAATAGGATAATATTTTTATCCCGCTCAGTCCTCCTACTAATCCTGGGAGTTTGGCAAGGTTGGTGTTGCCTTCATTGTTTCAAGGGAAAATAAACTAAAGCTAAATTAAGCACCTTCCACAGAAAATCAGGGAGGAAATGCAGCCAAATGTCCTGGTCCACTAACTCCCATCCAGTATGTCCTGGTCTCTCTCCTTCCGAGAAACACCTAGCCACCAAAATACATCCGCCAATTCTCCATTTCAGGTGTTTGAAATTTCTAAAGAGAAACCTGTATTATTTCTCCTTAAAGAAAGAAGTCTAGCATTAGAACAGAGAAGGATTTTCCCTAGAGAGAGTAGAAATAATTTTGCTAAACTTTCTCTTTTAAACTCCAATAAGACCACGCAAAAGCAAAAGAAAGAGAAAAACACCATTTTTGATAAAGAAACAAGCACAAGCCCGAAGCATCAACTATGAAGCACACCTGTCGAGTGTTGCAAGCTCTGAAAGGGCTGAAGGAGCTTAATGAGAGCTAACACACCTATCCTGGAATTCACAGAATATAAATCTTCCGCAAAGCAAGAATCACTACAAATGAGATAACAGTAGTCTTCCATAAACCCATAGAGAGGTTTATTAAATAGTGGGTACTTCCTAGTTCATTTTAGAAGGCCAGCATAATTTTAATACTTAAACCCAACTAGGAACGTTCCAAGAAAGTAAAAGTACATACTCATACTCATGAATCATAAACAGATTACTAGAATTCAAAAATCCTAAGCATACTACCAAAAAGAATCCAGCAATATATGATAAAGATAATACACTATGACTAAATTGAATTAATTTGGAAAATGCAGGGGCGTTTTAACTTTTGAAACACAAAATGATTCACTGAATTTACAGAAAAAAGGAGAAAAATCATAATGTTTTATTTAATAGGTCAGAAAAAGGTTGATAAAAGTCAACACATTCATAATCAAGTCTCAGCAAAATAGGAATAGAAATGAACTTTCTAATCTAATAAAAGTTATCTATAGTAAACCAAATGCATTTATAATGATTAATAAAGAAATAGTGGAAGCTTTCCTCATGAAACTGGGAATGAAACAAGAATGGAGTTTATTAACTATTAGCCACACTGTACTGAACTAATTTAATAAGTACAGCCTAACAAGGCAAAAAAATTAGAAAACTGCTATTATTACAGAAGATACAATTGTGTTCACATATTCACAAATAAACTTTGAATAAGTTATTAGATTTCACAAAATGGGGGAGGGAAAGTGAAGGAAAAAAGAAATAAAGTTATGTTATATAAATGTACCAACTCCACCCAAGGAATGTAAACATTATGTACTGTAAACATATACTAATAAAAATTGAAAATGATAAAAATAAAAATAAAAAATCTCTGCACAGAACACTAAAGTATTAGAGAGAAATGAAATATAAGTGAAATAAAATGAGACATATACCATGTTTCTGAACTGAAAGTTTCAATATTGAAACATGTCAGTTCCCTCAAATGATCTATAAGTTCAGTCTCAATCCAAATCACAACAGAATGTGTATGTGTGCATGTGTGTGCGTGCGTGTGTGTGTATATGTAAGTGCATATAACTTGATAAATAGGTTTAAAAACTGACATGATAGTGTAAAGTACCAAGAATACCCAAAACAAATTCAAAAAGTGAATACTGCTCAAGATGTCAGTTTTTTTAAAGGAATAGTAATTAAATTTGCATAGTATGTATGCAAGAAAACACAAATAGATGAATGGAACTGAGTAGAAAGTCTGGAAATAAATCAATGTAGTGTGGATAGCTGACTTATGACAAGTGTGTCACTGAAAGCAGTGAAGAAGGACAGTCCCGTCATTAGGTATTGCTGATCCATCAGATATGACATATAAAGAAATGATAATCTAACCCTACTTCATACTATACGAATTAACGAATTCCACAGGAATTGCATATCTAAACATAAAATACAAAACAATGAACACTGTAAATTATAATAAATAGAACATGACCTCAGAGTAAGCAAAGACTTCTGAAAAGGACACAAAAATCTACTACTAAACAGATGAGAGACTAAATTAAAAATAAGAACTTCCATTTGTAGAATGATTCCATTATGAGTGTGAAAAGCCAAGCCACAGAATAGGCTAAGTTTTTATGATACAAATAGCTAAAAGAGCCAAATATGCAGACTGTACAAGAACTACTACCAATAAATAAGGAAAAGATAGGCAAATGTACACAAAAATAGGCAAGATACTTAAAAGGGCAGGTCACAAAAACGAATAGCCAAACGGCTTATTTTTTTTGGGGGGGGGGGGGTTGGTGCCGGGGATCGAACTCAGGGCCTTGTGCTTGCAAGGCAAGCACTGTAACCACTGAGCTAAATCCCCAGCCCCAGCCAGACGGCTTATAAACATAAAAATGTGGCTGGATCCATTAAGGAAAATGTATATTAAAATTCCAGTAAGGCTGGGGATTTAGCTCAGTGGTTAGACTGCTTGCCTAGCAAGTGCAAGGCCCTGAGTTCCATCCCCAGCACCAAAAATAAATGAATAAATAAAATAAACAACAACAATAAAAAAAAGAACTCCAGTAAGACACCACTGGAATAATCTCTATTTTAGCTAAAATTGAAAAGTCTGGCAAAACCAAGTGTGTGCAACAATGCAAAGCAACTAAAATCCACATACGCTGCTGATGAGAAAGTAAATTTGTATAACCAGTTTAAGAATTTAACACCATTTATTAAAGTTAAAAATAGTCAATGACCCAGGACTGCATATATATGTGTGTGTGTATATATATATATAGATATATAAAATTTAGTTTTTAATTGTTTAAAGTTAAAATTAAAAAGACAAAAAAGAAAATCGTGCCCATGTGCACCAGAAGTTATGTACAGAAAAATTCAGAGCTTTGTTATTCATAATGCCCCCAAACTAAAAACAAGCCAAATGTTTACCAACAGCAAGAAAAAAATGTTAAGCTTTTTATAGTATGTGTGCAGAATGAATTTAGTTCAGCAAGAAAAGTGCCTAAGTATAGCTACCTATAGCAACATGGATAAATCTCACGTATATTATGTTGTTGGCAAAAGAGGCCAAGAAGGAAAGAATATGTAAAATAAGATTCCACTTACCAAAACCTGAAAATGAGCACAGCTGATCTATAACACTGGGAGTCTGGATGGTAGTTACATTTGGGGAGAGTACAGGAAAAGCAGGCTACCGAATGAGAAGATACACCAGTGGTGCTTCTGGGATGCTGATATATTCCTTTTGCCTGGTCTGGACATTTCGGGATGCCTACGTTATACAGTCTTTTGTGTCTCACTTCTTTCTTTTAGCACACTGTTTTCAAAGTTGGTCCATGTTGTAGCATGAATCGGTACTTGATTCTTTTTATGATTGATGTTCCATTGATATAATGTTCCACTTTATGTGTATACTACATTTTTAAAATTCATTCATTAGCTGATAGACATTTGAATTGTTTGCATTTTGGGGGGTAATTATCTATAATGCTTCCATGAACATTCCTATACAACTTTAATATGAACATTTTCAATTCTTAGGAATAAAATTGCTCAATCATCACTGGCAATCCAAAGTTTGACATTTTTAAAAATTTTATTTTAATGGTACATTTTAGATATACATAGTGATAACATTCATCATAGGGGATTTGTACCTCTACATGATAACAGAGGGACAAGAGAAATAAGGAACAGAAAGGAAAAATGGAAACAGCAAGATATATCAAGTTTAACATTTAAAAAACCTGCAACCTGCCTTCCGAAGAGGTGTACCAATTTTCATTTTTACCAGCAATATGTGAGGGTTCCAACTTCCCTACATCCTTGCCAACATGTATTATTGTCCAGGATGTGTGAAGTGGGTACTTGTGATTTTGATTTGCATTTTCTCAGTAACTACAGTAATTATGGCCACAACCTTTCATTCATGTGTTGGACATTTGTATGTCTCCTTTGGAGGAATGTCTATTCAAATTCTTGCTCAAAGTTTGATATCAAGTTGTAAGAGATATTCTACATTCAGAATGTAAGTCCCTGGTCAGAATACAACTTTTAAATATACTCTTTCATTCTTTGAGTTGTTTTCATTTATTTTTTGGAACACAGGGCTTTTAATTTTTTGAAGTTATTGTATGTTTTTGTTTTGTTGCTTGTATTTTTATGCCTTATCTATGAAGTCATTGCTTGATTTTGGCTCAAAAAGATTTACTCCTCTGTTTTCTTCTAAGAGTTTTAGAGTTTTGAGCTCTTATACTTAGCCTAATGATATATTTGAGTTAATTTTTATATGGTATAAAGCAGGGGGCTAAATATATTCTTTTGTGTGTGACTTTCCAGTTCTCTACACCAGCGTCATTTGTTCAAAGATTATTCTTTCCCTACTAAATCATACTGACACCCTTGTAAAAATCAATTTATTATAAGTACAGAGTTTACATCTAGACTCTCAGTTCTGTTCCATCGATCTCTCAGTTCTGTTCCATCGATCTATTGTCTTTTGGCAATCCCACTTACTTTTGATTACTATGGCTTTGTCATGTTTTGAAATTGGGAGATATGAGCCCTTCAACTTTTTTTCTAAATTGTTTTAGTTATCCTGAGTCTCCTTGCATTTCCTTATAAGTTTTAGGGTCATCTTATCAATTAGTTTAAACAAAAGAATCAGTTGAAACTTTGAAATGTATTGCACTGAATCTGTGTATCAATTTGGAGAATATTATTTTAACAATATTATGGCTTCCAATTAATGAATATTTCTTCTCCTTTACCTAGTTCTTCTTTAATTTATTTTGATGAAGTTTTATAATTTTCAGGGTACAATTTTTTTGTGATTACTTTGTGAAACTTCTTAAGTTTTTTTTATGTGTTTCTGTTTGTTTGTTTTTGAGGCAGGGTTTAGCTATGTAATTCAGGCTGGTCTTGAACTTACTGTGTAGCCCAGAGTGGCCTTGAACTCATGGTGAGCCTGCTGCCTAAGCCTCCAAGTGCTGGGATTACAGGTAAGCACCACTTCACCCAGCCTATTTTATTGTTTGAAGCATTGGAAAATGGAACTGTTTTCTTAATTCCATTTTGGGTTTCTTCATCATTAGTGTATAGAATTGCAATTGACTTACATATTGACCATACATCCTGCAATCTTACGGCACTCATTAGCTCTACAGTTTTGGGGTATTTGTATATCCCTTAAGAATACATGTACATAAATCAGGCCACCAAATAGAGATAGCTTTACTTTTTCCTTTCTAAACTAGATACTTTGCATTTCTTCATCTTGTCTAATTGCCATAGTTAGCGTCTCCAGTACAGAGTTGGATATTAGTGGCGAAAGTAGCCATGTGTATCTTGTTCTTCATCTTTGGGAAATGATTTTAGATTTTAAATATTAAGTCTTATACAGGCTGTCAGTGTCTCATAGATTTCCATTATTAAATTGATGAAGTTCCTTTCTATTCCTAAATTGTTGTTGTTGATTTTCTCTTCGAAAATTTTATTTGCACAAATTTATGGAAAATATTTTGATAATTCAATACATGTGTATAGTGGGTAATAATCAAATCAAGGTAATTAACAATTCCATCTCCTTAAACATTTTTAAAATTTTTGATTAAGATAATAATTGTACATATTTTGGGTATACAGAATATTTCAGTACATTTGTACAGTGCTGATCGAATCAGGGTAATCAAGTAGGGTTGAATTTCATTTTTTTCTGAATCTATTGAAATGATCACATTTTATTCTATTAATATTGTATTATATTAATCTTTGTATCTTTGACAAAATTTGCATTGCTGGAGTAAGTCCCCAGGTGATCATGGTACATGCATCAGGCTCACTAGGGCAACAGATTTAATATAATGGACAATTATAGGGAAGATTTACTAAGTACACTTACAGTGGCTGCCGGCAGAATCAGTGTGAAAGAATGCAGAATGGCCAACTACATGCTGAAGAGCTGGAGGATCCAGGCAAAGGTCAAAGGGCTACAGCTCATTGCGGACTCCAGTGCAGACAGCTGAGGAGTCTGCACTGGAAGCCTGAAGGAACAGGAGACGAACATCTAAAGGAAATGGTGAAGACCAGAACTTCTCTGAAGAAGCAAAAGGAAGACTTCCTTCTTCTTTCCCTTTTTATTTCTTCTGCTCTGCAATCCTATTGGTTGATGCTGCCCACATCAGGGGTGGGTCTTCCCTCCTCAGTTTGCTGCCTATATGTCCATCATCCACAGACACCCAAGAACTGTGCTCCACCAATCTGCTAGGCATTTCTTAATCCATTCGAGTTGACATTGCAATTAATAACCACAGTGTAGAATCTTTTTCATGTAAGGTTGATACTAATTTCCTTATTTTTTATAAATCTATTCAGATGTTCCATTGTTTTTTGAATTCATTTTGGTAGCTTTATACTTTCTATGAATTTTTCTCTTTTGTCATAGTATTTTACATAAAATTTGCATTTGCAATTGTTTGTGGCCTTCTAACAAATGGCATAAACAGAAAGGAAGATATATTGACTCATATTATAAGATTTCCCAGTATATAGAGGCTTTGCGTGAATTAACTCCATAGCTGCAGTGTCATGGAGGAGCCAGGATCCACAGGTCCCTGTAGTTCTCATGTCACTTGGCCCTCATCCCTCCCCAGGGCTCCACACAGAGCTACGGTGTCCAGTGTAATAAGACTGTGTGAGTGTTGAAAGACTCTCCTCTAGACCCTCCTTAACATTTCATTGTCAGAACTGAGCCATGGCCAGAACTGTGCTCCCCTTAACCCAACCTTTACTAGGAAGATGGAACTGCCAAGATGGGCAAAAATCAATTAGGACACAGAGAAGAGGGTGACACCTGAACAAAATTATTACAAGACAAAAAGGAGTTGATTGGTTTACCCAAAGGCAAAACAGGTAGTTAAGAAAATGTAACAACTCTAATTCCTGATGGTCCTTTGTAATCTTCTTTATAAATCTTAAAAGGCTTTTTAAAAAACTCATATCACATGGTGATAAAACATTTAGTTAATGTTCATCAATTATTTGAGATTCTTTTGCCATACTCATATCAATAATAATACTTTTTAATGGTGTGCAAACTATAATCTTAAATTTCTTTTTAAAAACTTCATGTTTGGTAACAATTTTTACTAAAGCATAAATGAGGAGCGGTTATATACCAAAGGAGTAAAAATAACGTCTATAGTTATTGTTTTTATCAGCCACTGTCACCTTTGTCCAAAGTACCCAAATTACTGTAGTCTGTCTTAACAAAAGCAAAAGAGAGCAGAATTTGGGAAGAAAAAAAAGTTCAAAGAGTTTATGGAGATAAATGGAATGCTGTGGCTGGGGAAAGGTGCAGAGATCCTGAGCAGTTCTGAGAGCAAGGAGGACTTGGAGCCAGGTGGGAGGGACACACAAGGTGTGGACAGATGGTTTCCCACATCACTCTGCTAAATGTACAGTGGGCTCCTGTAAAACCCTTGAGGTCTGAACCAGAGTGTCTATTTAATAATGACAACAAGGCCTTGGGCCAGAAGTTGATGATACAGAAATGAATACGACTCAGTTCCTGCCCTCAAGCACTCACGGTCTATTGGGAAAGAGGATCTCATAAAAAGCAATTTCAAGTGCAACAACAGAGGTGCAATGGTATGAGCTACAGCAATTTCCCAGAGGGGGCAGTGATTAATTCAGTTTGGAAAGTCAGAGACAATTCTATAGAGAAAAAATAAAAATCAAAGGCTGTATTTGAGTTTACCAAGTATAAAGTAGAAGAAAACACTACAGAAACTGAGAGGTTCAAAGTAACACATCCTGCTTGGGGAACCCCGAGACAAGCAATGTGGACACAGTGTGACACTGGAAGGAACAATGTAGGAAGAAGGGAAGACAGAAGGTGGACCTCAGGAGGCCCCTCTTGACTTAACGGCGAGAGTGAGGCCTCCCCCAGGGATCATATGAGTCACTAAAAGTTTTCAAAGGAAGAAATTTCCTAATCTGAACCAAGAGATGGAGTGAGGGAAGGAGAGGAGGGAAAAATAAAAAGAATTAAGGTGCGTTGCATACACACACCGCCTCCCCATGATGAGTCATTATGTCTTGCAAATGTGTACTAATAAAATAAAAAAAAGAAATGCCCCAATTTAGAAAGAGACCTTGGTCATTCTATGGAGGACACACTGGAACAAGTCAAGTGGAAGGCCAAATATTCATAAAGGGAATGATCAATAAATATTGGAACATGAGCCAGAGAAGTGACAATGAGATGACACAGAGAAAATGGTCACTGTTATCAGGGTGGAAGGAGAAAAGGGAGTAAAATAGAACAGGCAGATAACTGGGTAGGTATTGTGCAGGAAGTAGGTTCAGTCTGATGTGTGTTGAACTGGAGGTGTCAGTGTGACGACCAGGGAAGATTAACATTTGGCAGCTGGACATAGTTCTCATCCAGAAATAAAGATTTACAGGTTCTGAAGTGGCATTGCCTAAAGCCCCAGGATAAGGTTAAATTGCCTGGGGAGGGAATCATGAGTGTGAAGGGAATCCCAGTGATTTATGGAGACTCTGTCTCAAAGTAAAAATACATAAAAGGACTGGGGAGACAGCTCAAGGTAAAGGTCCTGGGTTCAGTCCTTAGTAGTTTAAAAAAAAAAAAAACTCTGTAGGAAAACATTAAATAAGAAGAATGAGAACAGAATGTAAGGCAGAAGAACAAAAGGAAAAGAAGAATAGGGAAAGAAGAGAATGAAAAGGAAGAGAAGAGAAAACTTGAGACTGAGTTTTAAGTGTCCCGAACTCGGTAGCTGGTTTCCCTGTCTCTTCTCCAGGGAAGCACAGGATGTGGCCACATGAGGCCCAGGTGTCCACAGTGCTGGAGGAGGGAGCAGCAAATACCTGTGCTACCTCCAGTGACCCGCCTCCCTTATCCACTGGGCCTGCCACAGGGGCTTTCCCAGTCAGCACCGTACAGTAAATCCAATCCCAAATGAAGGTTTCTAGCAATTAAATATTAGGGGGTTTTCAATTTACTGATATCTCTGCCTGTGTACAGTCCTGTTCCTCCACTCTTATGTGGTGGGACAGAGAAGCCTGGGGCCATCCTAAAGTTGACCTGAAAAGAAGCCCACGTATTTGCACTCATTGTGACTTCACTTGACCATGGACACAGGGGCTTTTCTATTCTCCCGCCACTCTAGAGCTATACAAATCTCCATGTCCACACATATCTACAATGAGGTTATGTTTCTGCTAAGCTCTTCAGGGAACAGGGAAAACACAAGCTTTTACTGAAAGCCAATTCAGTCAGTGCCAGGCACTGGATTGGAGCCAAGGACTTGTAAGTTCGTCATGTAACTCTTTGAGTCATGGTTTCATACCCACCAAAGTATTTCACACTTCTACCCTTCCTGAGATTGTTTGATTATGGCAAAGACAAGGCTCGATATCAGGTGTCCCAAAGCCCAGGATTTTTCCCTATATGGACAAGGTCAGTTTTTATAATGGTTATTTTAATGGTTACTTATTCTTCAGACTTCAACATACAGGTGAGACTTAGATAAGAAAGACATTTATCCCTATAATGTTGTATACAAACTGAGTTTTTGTAGCTCAGATCATATTTCAAATACCGGATCTTAAATTCCACGACGAATCCTTTTTCTACATCAAAGAACTCTTTCATAAAGCAAAGAGCCAGCCCATAATTTATCTGCAGTTGCATATGTCAAGTTTCTTTAAAGTAGAAATCACTTCTGCCACTAAAGAAACTGTACACCCTGAAAAAAAAACACCAAATCCAAAGTCTCACTTTATCAGTGAGAGCCAAGAGCAGATCTGGGAACCGACCATCAGAGTGAAGATCCCCATGTTCCCACCTGATGCCTGCAGATACCTTGTCTTCACTGTGAAGCCAGTGAGACCCCAGCCTCTCCTCAGGGGCCCACTCCATCATGATGTAACAGACTTTGCTCCTCCACAATCTTGGAACCTTGAAAGGAGGCATGCAGAGCCTGCACGGCACAGAGCTGCTCTTCTGTTGGGTCAGTGGAACCATTCCAGCAGAGTTCGGCTTGTAAGGAAACTGAGGCACCTCTCTCAAATGTGGCTATCAAATTCTGGCTCCTTGCCTATTTTGAACTTCAGCCTAAGGACGCTTACCCCATTCCACTTCTCAGGAATCCAAAAGGTATACCTGTGTTTGAGAGTAAGCAGTAACAGCCATGTCCTCCCTCTTTCTGCACCTGCCTGGATGCATGAAGTTTGTAAAATTCCCTAAGTTCCAAAAAGGGCTGAGCCCAACATTACCCAGACAGAGGTACAGCCCTCTTGTGTTGAGCCTGAAGTCTACAGTAGGCTCATCTTTGTGCTGGTCCTTTGTATCATCCACCAAACATGCCCTGGCTCTGCTGGACACAGGTATGATAGCACTTCCCCAGCCCTTTGAAAGTGAAGGATGATCATGGGATGCACTTTGGTCAAAAAAATGTGAGCAGAAGTGATGTATGTCGTTGCTGAGTGGAAAGTTTAGGAGGCAGAGTGATGGCGAAAGCAAGTATTGAGAGAAACCTGCTGTCTGCCTGGGTTCCAAAAAATTAACACAGGATAGAGCTGCCAGCCAACTCCCAGGGGGTGCGTAGCAAAAGGAACCCAAGAAGCCGCTGGCATCCTTAGGAGGTTGACCCAGAAAAACTCATCACAGAAGTGGGGGCTGTTCAGGGAGGGCTTCCTAAAAGAAGCTGTGCTGATACTAAGTAGGATGAATAAGTAATAATGAGGCCAAGGGTGAGTGGCATGCGGTACAAAACGAAGCAGACCGTGTGTGCAAAGGTCCAGAGGAGCAACAGACAGAGGCAGAGGAGGGAAGGGAGGGAACGGGGTCCTCAGCAGGAGAAACCCATCATCAAAACCTGGTTTACCTAAGAATTCCTTTTATTCCCCTGGTAAACTTTGGTACCACCGTGAGTCTGACCAGAGAAAAAGAAGAGACTAAAAGAAACTAGGATCGAGGAGAATGAGAATAACAGAAAGTGCATATGAGTGAGAGAGGACCAGAAAAAAAAAATCACATAAATTCAGACTAGAGAAAAAGTCAGAAGCAAGATGCACTAGATTGAACAGTGCCCCCCACAATGTCAAGTCCTCACCCCTAGAACTCGTAGATGTGACCTTCTTTAGAGAAAGAATCTCTGCAGGTATGATTATGTTAAGAATTTTGACACAACACAATTATTCTGAATTATCCCATGGAAACTATGTGCCCTTATGTAAGCGATTAAGAGAGGAACAAGGAGACACACACAGAGGAGAAGTCCATCTGACTTCAGAGCCAGAAACTGGAGATGTGACCACAGGCCGAACAATACATTGCATCACCAGAATCAGGGAGAGCCACGAGACTGATTCTCCCTTGAGACTGTGGGACAAACAAAGCCCTTCTGACGCCACTTTCTGATTTCTAGACACCAGACCTGTGAGAGAACACATTTGTACAGTTCTAGGCTGCTCAGTCTGTGATGGCCTGCTATGGCAGCCCTAGAAAACCAATATTCAGGATGACAGAGGGAGATGAACTGCACTCTTGACAGTTACCCTCTTCCTTTCCTCACCTAGCCTCTGCCTTGCAGCCACTTTAGTTTCCTTTGAACGCCACCTACCTGTCCCATCCTTTCCTTCCATCCAGAGAGGCCCCACCGCATTGCGGCCGGAGTAAAGTCCCCATTCGCCCCTCCCCAGCCACTTCCATGCCTCCTCCATGCCTCTCTATCACCTGAAATACCATTTTGTTGGCTCTTTCTTCACTTGATAAATCCTAAGCCCTTGGAGGCAAAAAACCTCTAAGTATTTTGGCCAGCAGCAAATTCAATACACAGATTTGAATGCACAAAACTTAATAAACTGACTAATAATAAATCGACAAATTGAATGATTTAGACTTAGCTATTATTCCTGCAGCAAGGAGACATAAGGTATCTAGTATATATCCGATATTGCTAGGTACACCAAATAACTAGAACAGCGTTAATGGCTATTATAACTAATGGGCTATCGTGTGCCAGGCACTGTATTGTGCTCTGACAACATATTATTTTATTTAATCCTTACTATATTAGTCACTTTCCCATTGCTGGGACAAATTATCTAATGTGTGGCAATTTGAGAGATTTATTTTGGCTGATGGATTTGTGGGTTTAGCTCATGACTAGCTGGCTCCAAAACAGATAGACCATGGCAGATGGGCACAGTGGGAAAGCTGTTCAACCCACGGGAGCCAGGAAACAGAGAGAGCCAGGGATGAGCAGGAGACAAACATACCCTTCCAGGTCACACCTTCAGTGATCAGCTCTTCTGACCAGGCCCCGCCTCCTAACAGCACATTCAACTCTAAACTCATCAATGGATTAATCTACTGACGAGTACAGCGCCTCCAGGTTCCAATCACCTTCCGAAAGCTCCACCTCCGAATGCATGAGACTTTTGGGGGATGTTTTAGAGCTAACCCATAACACTCACTATCTACTGTATTATTATTACCTCCTTTCTACAGATGAATAAATCAGGCTAAGAGATTAAGAAACTAGCACAGTGTCACCAGCTCGCAAGTTTCAGAGACGGAGTCATGTCCAGATCAGACAAATCTTCAAAACTATGCTCTAAGTAAAGTCTTTTGGGGGAAGAATATTCCAGCTTTCCTAGATGGCCACTTCCTTGGCCACTCTCTTAAGGCACGTACTTCATTTTCTCAAATATTTGAGGGCTTCCTTAAATAAAGAGTCTGAGTTTACAGGCTACAAGGCCAACTCATAATTCCAGGACCCAAAATCGAACTACTAATCGGCCACTGGGTGGCACCAAAAAAGTGTCGAAGATGCAGAAGGCAGCAGGCCAGGGCCGATTCTGGCTCTGAGGTGTTCCTAAAGGTGAGTAGTACACAAACATGGAACCTAAGCCCAGCTTCAAAGAAATGGATTAGGAAACACTTCTAATAGAAAAAGCAGCGGATCCATACTTGTATTTCAGTCAAAAATCATAATCCTGAGAAATGCAGGCTGTTTAACACCTCTGTATACGAAGAGCAAATAGACATCCCCATGGGGCTTCCAAGAAAAGCAAATTACCAGCATAGCTGCCAACAGCGAAGATGTCCAAACACCTTAACAAATCTTTGTTGAAATGGCAGCTCTTCAGCAACTCAGCAGCCTCTTAACCAAAACAGAGAGCAACATGCCATAAATACACTATAATTAACATCACATGCAGAAGAAGGGAAACTTTGAAAATATTTCTTTTAATAGTTCAGAGAAGTCATAGATATTCTTCCCTGTGAATGAGGACATTGTCAAATTATTTATCTAAGGCTAGCTGTGAATTCTCCAAGTTGTAAAACATCTATAGATTACTACGTAATCACTAGGAGGAACCACAGCTCATCAGGCAATTGTATTCACTGGCTGCAGACCTGGAAATAACACAAGTCACCATGCCCTGCATCACTGCTACTCACTGTGATTGCCAGAGTGCTGCATTTCCATGGACTGTTGCTAGCTGTCCATCAGGAGTCAAGTACAGAGAGTGAGGGTACAAGAAACTTGTACAGATCTTTGACTTTGCCACCATATCCCAGGCTGTGATCAGCATAATGGAACTGGGCCAGTTAAGATGTCACAAACTTGTGGGTGAGTCACTTGCAGCAAGAGTTGTGAGTGGTCCTATGCAGTAAACACTTAACTGCCTGAAATGTATTGGAAATTAAATCAAGTTGCTCATCCACTGCAGACGGTTGGACCAACAGTGTCCCAGGAACTGAAAGTAGCTTACTCCAGCCTGGTCCATCTAGTTCTTAGACCTTAACAGACAAGAAGCAGGTAATTCAGGGTGTGGGCTTTGGAGACAGGGAAGGCTGGATCCAATCTCCTGTTAATTACCAGTTGAAGGGCTTTAGGCTCATTAATCTCTAGTTTCCTTAGTACTGAAATAGTAATGATATTCACTGTATAGAGTGGTTATAAGAATGATATAAACAAGGTAGATGTAGTGAGACTGAGAAGGTTTCTATATCTCCTCGGTCTCTCTAAATGTCAAACTCTCTCACCCCTTTGGAGGTGTTTTACTTTATTTAGTTTAGTTTAGTTTTATAAAGTCCTCTCTGCCCTCAAGAAAACAATGTTACCAATACTGTCTTGGAGGTTCTCGATGATCTGGGATGCTCTGGGTTTTATCAGTCATCAAGCTCTCTTAAGAAGGAGGAAAAAAATTCTAGATACATGCACAGAAAAGAGAAAAGGGACAGCTTGGGAGTAAGTAGGGAGAGTAAAGGGAAGAAAGGACAAAAAGAAGTTTTCAGACCCAATAAAGAGAAAATAAAGAGCATGGGTGACTGGAGGAAAACAGATGCCAATTCTGGAGGAAGGTTCCAGAAGAGAACCCCTCCGAGTAGAAGAACGGGAAGGGAATCCCAGGCTTGGTGGAATGCTGGGGACACCAGTGAGCCCAAGTCCCCCACTGGCCCAGGGAATCTTTGCTCCAGGGAGGCCTTGACTTGGGCAGTGCTGGGAACCTCACCCAGTGACCCCAGTTCAAATGAGGCTGCGCAGACACATCATCTTGCTTTCTCATCTCATCCTCTTAATCCATAAATAATATGGAATACTCCCGGGCCAGGCGCTGTTCTAACCCATCCAGCCATCCTCGAACAGTCTGTGCTGCCCAGCTCCTGTCATCTAATGGGAAGACAATGCCAAATAAATGACAAATCCCTCTACACAGAACACTGGCCTGGCATCCCGTGTCTCAATGTGGCCAATGTGCTTTGTGAGTACCAAACGTTACACCCTGGGAAAGGACCTCTTATGCTGAGGCCCACAGAGAGAGACCAGTTTTCTGAGAAGGGGGGAAAAAAATGATATCTTTATTTTTCTTAACTTCCAAATATAATCTAGCATTTCCTTCAGAGATGAATGCAGACAACCACAGAAGTTTCTGTGATTCTCTCACCAAGAGAAATTATGGGTATTGGCATATCACATTCTAGCTGTTGCAGTCTTTTTTAAATACTTATGCTCTTCCCTGCTACAAATATGATAGCTCTTAGACTTGCCCCCAGGCCTTATTATTTAATGCATTAATAAAGAAGCACATATATTATTATATCATTACGTATTTGTTTTTCAAAATTTTTGTTTTTGTTTTTGTTTTTTTTTTTTTGTGGTGCCAGGGATCGAACTCAGGCCCTTGTGCTTACAAGGCAAGCACTCTAATCACTGAGCTAAATCCCCAGCCCCTGTTTTTCAAAATTTTGATAACTGTTTCTCAATATAAATCATTTTCTCCTATGTATTCTTTATTCATTTACAAATATTTTTCTGGGAAAACAACTGAGGATTTTACTGGTTGCCCAGAGGACTCCCAGGCACAGGGCCTGTTGTTAGCATTTGAGGGTCCTAATCAGGAATTCGCCCCTGGGACGGGAAGTACATGAATGACTCCACTTATGCACTCATGCCCCAAAGCACTGGGAACCTCTTTTCCAATACGGCTGTCAGGATCAACAATAGAGGGATGGAAAGTTAGCAGCAGAGATCTGAAAAGCAGTTTTCACTGGTGAAATCAGTTGAATGCATGTGAAAAGGATACAATATTGTATAGGCACACATACCCTCGTAGAAACAGGAATATGAGAAATCAGAAAGCCCAGCATGAGTGGGACATGCAGCCTAGGACTCCAGTTGGATTCTGAGAAAATGATTCCATGAGGATAGTCTAGGTGTCTTGCCTCCGTCATCTAGAGCAATATCTCATGTATTCCGGTTGCAGATTTGTTGCAAGGTATCATGGGAGCTCCTGGGGATGGAGACTGGGGCTCCACAAGCCAACAGGACTGTGCATGACCCACTGCTCTTGCTCTTGATTCACCATACAGAGCTTGGTGATGTGGCATAATTCCATCAGAGGCCTGGTAGTCAGATGATGGAAGAGAGACCAGGGAAATAAACAGAGACCATTCAGATGAGCACACACAGAGATACAATGTATTCGAAGCTTGCTATAGCAAGGGAGTCTGCACCAGCATAAACTAATTGCATTTGACAGGGGCTCAAAGGTAGGCAGGGCAGTGGGAAAACTTTATAGTGGGAAAAAGGAAGGCTTCAGGTGTGTTTAATTGCATGTTGTTGGCATAAAAAAGCTGCAGGTGGCTGAAGTGGGGTATCCTAGGTTATTATCTTGGAGAGCTTATGGCTTTCTCTGGTTGGTCCTGACATGGAAGTGACAGGGGGCGGGGTAGTTGGGAACAGGGAAGTTGACAGTCATTGACCAAGCTTGACATTTCTGGGCTGAATGGTGCAGAGGCTTTGGTCTGGCTATCTATACCGGGTCAAAGTTGTACTGTTCTATATGGCCTGGAGGTTGTCTATTTGTATAGTCAGTCTATGAGGACCCCTAGGTCTTACCCACGCCTAGCAGTGAGATGTCAGGGATGTTTACCATCCCTGTGAAACGCGCATTGGCCACAAACCCTTTGACAGCAGACACATTTCACACAGGTGCTTTGAGCCCAATAAAGGTCTTAGGTACCTTGTAGGGTGGTGTGGAGCCAGCTCCTGCTTTTCCTTGGAGCAGCTGTGTCTTATCCACCTTAGCTGATGTTGTGGTTAATGACACTTCATCACACAGGTAAACCTCTAAGAACAGTGCTTGACACAGTAAGCACTCGGCTAAACATGACTATTGGTTGTTTGTTTTTATATATGTAAGAAAAGGTAACATTTTTCCAAGGAGATAGGATCTATGTCAGTGCTTCTCAACCAGAAGTGATGCGGTTCCCCTACGGACAGCTGAATATGGTTGGAGACAACTTCTGATTGTCACAACTGGAGCTAGAGAGGCCACCACATCTGGTGAGTGGAGGCCAGGAATGCTGCCAAGCAGCCTGCAAACCACAGGAGAGCCCCGTGGCAAAGACTCATCCAGTCTCAGATGTCCACCATGCTGGTGTCGGCTGACCCGGGGGAGAAATGCGAGGGAAATAAATGGTTGACAGAGGGATGCTCTGGTGTTGGGACAGCACAAGGACCGAGAGACTGGACCCTGGATCAAGAGTGTGACTTGGGGACAGTGAGTACAGCTCCGTTGTAGAGTACTTGCCTGGCATGTGCAAGGCCCTGGGTTTGATAAACACCACCACAAAGAAAGGAAAAAGAAGTCTGACCTGGCCCCCGGCTTTGCCCCTCCCTGGTGACTAGGAACATATTACTTAAGTCCTCGGACAGTGATGCCCGTTCATCGGATTTATCATGAGCTGACATGAGGCGGTCAGTTTTGCCACATACGTTTCTTAGTTTCCTTTGGGTAGATACGGGTGACCTGTAAAGATTGAGGCAGGTGTGAGTCGGCCAATCCTTCCTCTACAAGCTAGCCTTTAGATTTAAAAGGAGGATTATTTCAAAATTCTGCCACAGGTACTGACGTTCGTTAGTAAGCATCTACAAAGCAGTCCAATGCCTGTTCTGTCAGCCCCAGAAAGTCCCAGCTCCGACCTCTGAGTGCCCTGGATGCCCTTTTGCACGAAAGACTCCCTGGACCAGACACACAGTTCCTGCTCATGCTGACACCAGACAGATTCGTGACTTGGCCCCCCGAGTTATCTCCAAGGGTCCAGGCCAGACTGTCTCTGGATCTCGATGGCCAGTTCACGCAAAGACAGAAAGGATTTCGAAAGCGTTTTATCGGTCCAAATATCTCAAATCTCACCATCAGAAGCCCACTTCTAATAGATCCCATGTTACTTAAGAAGCCACTAAATTTACTAATCAAGAAGCATTTCTGACACGTTGAGCTAACTGGCAAAGCAGCTGATGCAAAAAGAGATGGGATGACAAAACGCTGCTTCAGGCTTCGGGACAACGACGCTAGCCAGCCCCTCTCCCGCTCAGCTCACGTCAGAACGATAGCTGCACCTGTGCCTGCTTCACTGAACTCACACACTCACACACACCGTGTAGGCGAGAGGCTGCGAGTCAGTCCCAGACAGCTTGATGGAGCAGTCAAACATCCCTGAGAGAGCGCACACACACAGCACTCAGCACTACTGCAGGCACGTTAGTAAATATGGAAAAAGTATTTGCTGCTATTGTAATTATGTTTAAAAGCCTTTCTCCTGCTCCTTTGAGAAGGGGATGAGAGTTTTCATATTGAAGACAGGAAGGGAAGGAAGGTTGTGGCATTTGTTGAGCAAACAGCAGGTGCCAAGCATTTCATGCGCTTTGTGGCATTTAACTGGCACAGCACCTGGCAAGGCAGCTTCACGATCACTAGCTGCCACGTGAGGAAGCTGAAAGGCAAACAGCATGGAGCCTTGCCCAGGGCCACACAGCCAGCGGGCGTCAGAGCCAAGACGGAAACTCCCTCGGGTGGGAAAGTGTGTACAGAGCCCCACTTCTTCCCTGGCACCTTGAACTCCCAGCAGTGGAGAGATATTAGAACCCACAGGTACCCGGGAGAGCAGTCTCGGGGGGAGAAGGCAGGTGACACTCAGATTGCACAGAGGCCCTGCTGACTGCCGGGCAGGGTCTGACCAAGAGAGGGCTCCCTGGGATCGCGCCACCTAGGGACTGTCGCAGAGTGAATTCTCCCGGGAGCAGAATGTGAACCAAAGCGTTGGTGCAAGTGCCCAGACCCCAGTCTGAGAGTGGAGGCGGTATGATAGGGAAGGGGAGGAAGTGGACTCTCGCACACCTTCGGCAGTCAGCCATGTACTCGAGGCCATCGTTCCATGAGTACACAGCGAGCTTTACACTCCTCAGGTTGTTTCAATTTGTCAAGTTCTCCCCAGAGTGAGGCAGTTTTAGTGCCATCGAGCAGCTTTGAAGGCATCCAGAAGCTGGGATGGGCACCCACAGGCTCTGGCCAGGACACCGGCAGCGTGCTCCAAGGTAATCATTGCCAACATCCAAACACGTTTGTCTTTCAATATCCAGCAAAACCCAAATCCTTCTGCCGGCCCCTGGCCCTCCTCACCGACCACGCCTCACACATAACTCAGGCTGCTCCCAACTCATGCCACACCAGCTTCCCCGCTGTTCTCCTGAATCAGCACAGACTCTCCAGCCTTGCCCCTGTGGATCTCTGCTGGAGACCCTCCAGCCTGGAGACGCTGATCCCTCCATCCGGGCTTCACCCCATTTGCCATCTTCTCTGAGTGCTGGATCATCCTCGTAAGGGAAGCAGCTCTGTCTCTCTTCCCTCTATCCTCATCACAACCTGACACTACATTACACATTTTTTTTTCACTAATTCATTTACTGTCTGCCTAAGACAGACAGAATTGAATGCTCCATAAGGGCACCTGTGCAAGGACCACCTAGATCAAAATTCCTTGGAGAATTTATTATAAATGCAGATTCCTGAGCATCAGCCTGGCTGGGAAGGAGATGGAGTTCTCAGGGTTGTCTCAGTAGCACTAACCTCCCGCAGCTCCGTAGAGGTATTCGGAGGAGAGCAAGAGGCAAGCTGAAGGGAATGGCTTCCGGCTCACCAAAGAAGTCTGGGCACTGGGCACCAGTTTCCAGGACCCAATCCTGGCTGCAAGGCAGCAGAGCTGCCAAACTTCCAAGGTACCTGTGAGTTAGAAAACATGGGCATCAGGGGGCTGGGGATTTAGCTCAGTGATTAGAGTGCTTGCCTTGCAAGTACAAGGCCCTGAGTTCGATCCCCGGCACCACCAAAAAAAAAAAAAAAAAACAAAAAAAAACATGGGCATCAGGGGTGACCACAGCAGGTGGGTATCAGAGCACCCTCCCTTCTTTTCAGACCCTGTGCAATGCTTCGTGATTCTATGACCCTTGGGAAAGGGGATTCCCTGAGACTGGCCGAGACAGACAGTTGGAATCAGCTTTTTGATAAAGAAACAATTTGATTTTTAAAACTGTTTTTACAACTTACTATAAAGTAGATAAATTAATTACACCTAATCATTTTAACCTTTTCATAATATGGATTCTTGGATTTATTTCTTGGTAGTTTTAAAATCTAATATTTACTCAGTATTAAATTCTAGTTATTTTTAAGAAGCATTAAACCATCCTTTTGAAATTCATATTAACACGTGTGTTAGAATTAAAAGGTGACATCAGACTATTTCTGTCACTGGACTCAGGTATGATTTGATTTAGAGAAAAGGCGATGGAACTCTCTTCAAAAGCAGATCCCTCAAAACCAACTCAGATACACTGAACCAGAAACTCTGGTGGTAGTACTGGAATTTATGTTTTTACCAGGCTCCCCACAAGACCATGGTACCTCCTGTGTCCCTTGAGACACCCTACAATGTCTTGTCCTTGGGGTAAGTGGGAACTTTGGAAAAACCAGAGGAGGCAGGTAAGAGCTGGGCCCAGCCTCACCCTGCTCAGGGATCTTGGTAGGGGATAGTGTAGCCAAACGCCAAACTTGCTTTCTGTTAGATACTGAATTGGCCAGGAGGATCCAGCTTCCAGAAGGCCTGCTGAGGTGGCTCAGAGTAGAAACCACTTGGATGTAGGCAGGTGGATAAAAAGAAAGGTGGTACTGAAAAGGGAGGAAAATGCAGGACTAACAAATAATGAAGGCTGATGCTAACTAAGAATGATGCCCAGGTTTCTCTCACATGTTGTAGGAAAAGAACAGACAGCTCAGGAGTTGGATGCAGACAGCATCTCTGTGGACTTGGGTCTGAGCCTGTACTCTACCACTCTTTCGCTCTGTTTCTCGGGGACAATCATCTCAGTATTCTGTCCCTGGGATTCCTCAGCGTTATCTTGGCCTGTCCCCTTGACATCTGGCAGAATAGACTAGTAGCGTCCACTATCCGAGAAAACAATTCTCACCCTGAACAATCATGTCCATCTGTGCATCTAAAGGTTGGCACATGACCAGCCCACCCAGGTCTGCTTCTGGTCACCTAACCACACAACGTACACAACCACCGAGACATTGAACTTGCTCGTCTCCCTGCCTAGACCAGTCTGTCTCATCACCTCCATATCGAACTTCCTGTCCCTCTTACTTTGCCAGAACATTTTCTTCATCTCTGCGTGAGCTTTTTTTGTCATTCAGGTATCAGCTTGACGATCACCTTTCAGAGGCCTTCCCAAGCCTCCTTATCCAAACTGCTCCCCTGCTCCCATTCTGGGCACTTCAGTGTAGCAGCATCCTTTTATCTTTGTCTTATCACTTAGTACTCATAACTCTTGGAAATTGTCTAAATTACCCAGTTTTTACAGGAGTCTGTGGTCCACATCTTTGCTGACATGAGTAAGGACAGGAGCTTTCTTATAAGTAATTCCCCAAACCGTCTGTGGAATGAATGGCTGGCATCCCTTATTTCTTGGAGTCGCCTCTTGGTCTACCTTCTCTCTGTTCCACCCTCAGTTCTTCTTCCCTTTGACTCTTTCAGTCTTTTTGTCTCTTCTCTGCCCAGTCTCCATTTCTTTCTCTTGACTCCTGACTCTTGTGATCAGTTCCCCTGACATGGCACTGCAGTGGAATGTTCCAGATCCTTCCTTTCCTTCTGGTGGATACGGTATTGAGGAGTTGAAATAATCCAGCCTGGGTGAGAATCATTTGTTTAGCTAAAAATACAACCTACCTGTATTTATGCAGATACCTTTTCCTGCTCCTCAGTCCGGGTGTACTGGCCACCCAGTTCACCAAGAGAGGGAGACTACACTAACTAACAAGCACTGTGGAGACAGGTGGGAGACCAACACGAAATGCCCTCCAGGGACTGAAAAGAAGGAAAACAGGAATCTGACTGACCTCGGATCATGGCTGCAAGCCGGGGCAAGTCTCAGGTGAAGGCACTGCTGTAGCTAAAGCACGAGTCTCTTCCTGAGGGTGGACTTCCTTGATCCTGGAATTAGAACAAATGTTTACTTAAAAAAAAAAAAATGTTTACTGAGCCTACTTGCTTGACAAACACTTCGGTAAGATATTTGGTCCTTTAATCTTCCTAATCCCTTTCTTTGCTACCCTTGGTCTTATCAGAACGAGATTACTAAACTCCATGCCAACAGGAACCATGTTATTTGTTTCTCATCATGTTCTTCCTTATTCTGTCCCAACATCACAACCCAGAGCATGCTAGTAGAGGAATAACCAACTGCCCTGCGTTTCTTCCTTTCTGAAAGGATTCTCCTCCTTAGGTTCTGTATCTACAACTGCCCTGCCTGCTCCTTGCCTTACACTTTAGATTCTTCTGGAGGGGAAGATTCTTTTGTCTTTCTTTGATAGCCATCACTTATTTTAATGCAATATATTTTGTGGGGCTTTTTTTATTTATTTATTTTTTTTACCAAGAGCATGTATTGGTCCATTGGTTATTTTGTACCTGTACGTGATGTATCTTGGTTTTCCCCACTCTTCCCCTCCCCTCCCTTCTGCTCTCCCCTTCCCTATTTACAGCAGGTTTATTTATATTTTCCCATTTTTTCCCTTTCCTCTTTCTTTCCTTTTTTCTTTCTTTCTTTACCCCCTTCCCCCTTTCTAGTTCTCCTCTTTTTTGAATAGAACCTTCCTTTTATATAATATCTATTACACCTCTTTGTTCTTCTTTACCCTTATGGTTACTCACATCAGAGAAACAATTCGATGTGTACTCAAGAGTGTCTGATTTATTTCACTTACGAGTATGTCCTCAAGGTACGTCCATTTACCTACAAATGTCTCAAGCTTATCCTTTTTTATGGCAGAGTAGTACTCTGTTGTGTAGAAAAGCCACATCATCTTTAGCCATTCATTAGTTGTTGGGCATTTAGGTTGTTTCCAAGACTTAGCTATTACAAATTGTGTTGCTATAAACATGGTTGTTTTATCACTGTAAAAATGACAAATAAATACATGAAAAAGTGTTCAACATGACTAGTCATTTGAGAGATGCAAATCAAAACAATGTTAAGATTCCATCTCACTCCAAAAAGAACAGCGATTATGAAAAGATCAACCAATAACAAATGCTGGTGGAAATAGTTCAGTGATGGTGAGGAAATTAACCCCTGATTGTGGGGAAAAAGGGACCCTCCTGCACTGTTGGTGGGAATGTAGACTGGTCCAGCCACTGTGGAAATCAGTGTGGAGATTCCTCAGAAAACTACAACTAGAGGTTCCATTTGATCCAGCTATTCCTCTGCTGGGCATCTTCCCAGAAGAATTAAAATCATCACACCAATGCAATATATTTTGGTGGCTGGGCAAACTGACATTCGAAAGTAAGACACTCATGTGTCAATTCAGATCTGCCAGGAAACAGTTCATGATGGTGAGCAAATTAACTCCTGCTTGTCTGTTTCCTACCAGTAAAATGGCTCTAGTAATAGCGAATTGAAGAATTATTGCAAGAGTTATTGTAAAGAGTACAAGGTTAATTATTATAAAAAGTTAAAATATAATTAAAGCACAATACCTAAGTACAGAAGTCAAATTGGAGCAAATATTTGGGGGAGAAGGTGGTACATGCTGACAAATGATAGTTGATATGTTTTCATGCTGCAAAAGGAATCACCAAAGGAATTGCATTTGGCTAACTTAAATTAAAAATGAAGTTTATCATAAAAATACTGGGAAATGAGCAGACTCCAAGAGACATTAGAATGCTCAACATCGGCCTATCAGAAACTCTGTTGATGAACTTCATAACAAGCATTCTTCTGGGTATTGTCACTAGAACAAGTTAGCTTCAATTGCCTTCCAATGTATTCTGGTCTCGATTCACTTAAAATTCAAATTTTAGAAGAGAAAAATCTGAGTTGAGTCCTCTGTTGAAGCGGGGTGGGGTGGGGTGGGGGAAACGAGTATTAGGATGGACAGTTCCACTAAGATTATATAGACTGTGGCAGGACTTGAAATCTGTATTTGTTTCCTATTGCTACTGTAATAAATTATCAAATACTTTGCAGTTTAAAACAATACCAATTTATTATTTCACAGTTCTGCAAGTCAGAAGTCCACAATCAGTCTCACTGGGCTAAAAAGAGTGTCTGCGAAAGGCTGCATTCCTGCCATTTGCTATCACAGCCTTACAGAGCTTGAGGTAATCACAGAGTGACGGTGCCCTCACTTCTGCCATACAAAGCCCCATCATATGCGCAGGCCCTGGCTATATTCAAGCAGGAGGGAATTATACATACCGGCTTTGTGTCTAAGATGTATCTCTTAGCAAGGCGAGGAGCGACAGGTAAACAGATCTCAGTGCAGCGCATGAGCATAGGTATGCGGGAGACCTGGGCAATTATGAGTAAGGCGGAGGAGAGGAGGAGAATGTGGTCCTTGGCAAGGGGAAGGGGCTGAATCTGACTGTATTTTGAACATTAGTCCATAATGAGAGCGCATGTAAATGAACAGGAAATTAAATTCAAAATTTTAAGTAAAAGATCAACATGTTAATCTAGACCACAGCTGAATTCCAGAAAAACAAGGCATTAAATCTAGGCCAAATCAATCATTTAATCAGCTGGTCAGGCCACCTCAACTTGCTTTGGTGATTAAAAGAGCTTAAAAAATGCACCTGGAGCCCAGTGCTAAAGCTTGTTGCATCTTGAAATTCCTCTGAGATTAGGATTGGTAATAAATTCTCAGAATCTGTTTGCTAAAAAAAATGTCATCAAGGAGCAGAAGTACATAGACTTGCTGGGAGGGAAAAACAGTTATAATATTGTGGAGATAGCATGGTAGCTGAATTCGCCAATCAGCCCGTCGCCCTAGGCTTATTAGTTTCTTTTTAATCTTACACTGCAATACAGAACTGCAGAATGGCGTGAAATGTGCAGAAGGGAGAGAGGGAGGAAGGGTGATTAAAGCAAGCACAAAATGGAAAGGCAGCGAGTGGGAAGCAGGCCATGAAGTTCCAGCTGGCTAGCGGTGATTGATCATGGCTCCATTTGCTGTTAGACTCGTGGTGTTGGCCTTGCGGACGTTCCTTATTCCTTCAACAATCCTTTTTCATCATTTGTAGGGCTGGCCCACACTAGAATAAAGAAAGCCTAGAAACTTAAAATATATAGTTTTTTGTAGGGTTTTTTTGTTTGTTTGTTTTTGGCAAACTTTATACAAGTAGTAGATGCTCAACTTTCTTTTTTTCTTTTTTGAGGAGAGGGGTGCTGGGGATCGAACTCAGGGCCTTGAGCTTGCTAGGCAAGAGCTCTACCACTTAAGCTAAATCCCAACTCCCAAAACTTTTGTTTTTAATCAGGTTTTACAGGAATTGTAATGTGTTAGGATGACCCTCCCCAGATGCCAAAATGGCCGTTGCTGGTTAAGCCCCCTTCCCCCGTCTCTATGCCAGAATCTCCCGCCGAAACAATGGCCCC
>PVJO010014652.1:16010-47636 GCA_004026905.1 Hystrix cristata | reverse complement strand
ATCATTATGCCAAATACATAATGGCAATCTACAATCACAAAAGTAAAATTACGGGTATAATCCACACTATTCTATTATAGTTATTAGTCCAGTAAATGTCAGTTACATACATGGTACGCACTTGTAAATATCTCTTGCTTCCACACCATCACTATTTGAACTCGAGAACCAAATAGATAGGTGCATGATTTTGAAGTTGGGCAGCATGAAACAATGGAAGGACGGGGTTGTGATTTTTAGCTAGGCCTCTGACATAAGGGGAACAGACTTCCCTTGTACCCCAGCTACTCAGGGCATGTCTCAATTTACCCAGGCCTTCATCCTTTCAAACAATGAGTTGCCCTTTTTAGGTAGACTTCTGACCCTTACAGAAACAGACTTCTGTCCCCAGCTTCCCAAATGGAATGCATCAGTGAGCCTTTTTGCAGCATAGAGAATGAAAGATTATTCAGAGACGAGATTTAGTTCAGTCACTGACAGGCCCGAGGGGCTGTCTGAACCAAGAGCGCCCAGTGTTAGGGAGACTCCCAGGAGTAGCACCAAAGCTGAGAACTCTCAGGCTTGTATTTAGAACGTCAGTGTAAGAAAGAAAAAAATAAAAGAAGACGACTAGTTTGGGCATAAAGATGTCTCAAATTTAGGCAGTTTTCTTGGGGAAAGGCCAAAGACAACAGCCAGAAACAACACGATTCACTAATCTAAACTTCTTGTTTAAACATTCACTCTTCACAGACTGTGTGCTGTTACCCTGCAGTTTAACCACTCACTCCTTGGCCCGGTCCCCCCACCTCTTTCCCCTTGTGTTCTCATTTTCCCAGGATTTATCTCAGTTTACTCAGGGCCCTATCCTAGTTGCCTATTGTTTACTCCTGGTCTCAGTAGTACATAATGATCACATTCCTCTTGGGGAGTTGGTAGGTGTACAAAACGTAATAGTTCTTTTTTCATCTCATTTCCTTCCTGCCTCTCCCTCTTCCCTCCTGCTCTTGGTCCCTTTCTCATATGCAAAAGATCTATCTTCTTGTTTCCCATTATCTTTTATTTTACTCTTTATTTTATTTTGGGTTTCTCATATAAGAGACCCATGCAATATTTAAGTCTGTGTGTCTGATTTATTTCACTTAACATTGTAGTCACGAGGTGCATCCATTTTCCCACAAATGATTCAAGTTTGTCCTTCTTTATAGCAGAGTAGTACTCCACTGTGAATAAATACCACATTTTATTTATCCATTCATCTATTGATACCCATACAGGCTACTTCCAAGAATTAGCTATTTTGGGTTGTGCTGCTACAGATACGGATATGGATGCATCTCTGTAATATATTTAACTCCTTCAGGAAGATACCTAGGAGAATAGCTGGGTCAAATAGAATTTATATTTTTAGTTTCTTGAGGAATTTCCATACTGATTTCCACAATGGTTGTACTTGTTTACATTCCCACTGATAATGTAGAAGGGTTCCTTCTTCCCCAGGGCTCCACTAGCATCTGTTATTATTTGATTTCTTGATGATAACACTTCTTGTTGGAGTAGTACGATGGAATCTCAGGGTTGTTTTAATTTACATCTCTCTAATGGCTAGAGATGTTGAACTTTTTTTAATGCATTTATTGACCATTTGTATGTCTTCTTCTGAGAAGTGTATGTTCATTTCAGTTACGCATTTTTTTACTGGGTCTGCTGCAATGAATATTAAAATTGCTCAGCAAGTTCCTATGTTCTTGATTTTAAAGTCTTTGACAGGATCAAATAACATGTAAATCAATGACAATATATGAATTTTATTTTTTCTTGATTTAAACAAAAAGTTAATAGAAACTTGAACACTGGATATTTGATATTAAGCAATTAATTTTTAAATGACTGATCATTTTAATTTTTTAGATATGTGTTTCAATAATTATAGATTAAAAGATTTGATAGTTGAGATTTACAAACTGCCAGTCATTGTTAATTTTAAGGCTTGTTGATAGAAAGGCAATTATTCTATTCTTGTATATGTTTGAAACTTTACACGAGCTTTCTAAAAATTATTTTCAATATTCTTTTAGGAGAGAGATGTAAGATCAAAAGAAAAGCCATAAAAATTTTTGTGCATTACCCCGCAGAGGGTCAGGACATTTCCCCTTCCCTCTGCCACATGCAAATTACAGCCATCAAGTGGAAATTACATATACCTGTTTCAGACAGCTAAATGTTTTAATTAAACCGGGTGTGGTGGCTCACGCCTGTAATCTTGGCACTCAGGAGGCCGAGGCAGGAGTATAGCTGAGAGAGGCCAGCCTGGGCTACATAGTGAGTTCAAGACAAACCTGAACTTCATAGTGAGACCCTGTCTAAAATAAATAAATAATTAATTAATAAAAGTTGATAGAGTCCAAATCTGCTGGACCTAACAATTAATGACTTCTCTCACATCTCACTAGTTTCTTTGCTCCCTTTCCACTTCCCTGTCTCTTTTTCTCCCAGCCTCCGCAAACCGGCAAGATGGAGGTGGGCCAGCACAGAGAAAACAGGTTTTGTGCTCCCTCCCAGAGTGTACGCAGGCGCGGAGCTGCGCAGTCGCACTTCAGCTTCCCTCCCCGACCTTGGTGGATGGCGCCTGCGCAGTGGGGAGCAGCTCGCTCCTAGGCTTTGGGCCGGCTGCAGTCTCAGTCTGAAGGCCGCCGAGGTGGTTGTCAGAGTTAAGATGAGGCTTATGCTGATGCTTCTGGTGGCGGCGTCGGCAGTGGTCCGGAACGAGGCCTCGGCCAACCTGGGCAGCGTGCCCAGCAAGAGGCTGAAGATGCAGTACGCCACGGGGCCGCTGCTGAAGTTCCAGATTTGGTGAGTATGAGCGCCGGGCCGCGCCTTTGCTCGGCGGCGTCCCAACGCGAGGCCCCGGCTTGCGGCCTAGCGGGCTACACGCTCTCCTGGCTGGGAAGAACGGCGCCAGTGCCCTTCTGCAGTCGGCCTCCCTGGGACCCTGCCGCAGGAGCTCGGGCCGCCCTCCGCTCCTCCAGACACAACCGGTCCCTTCTTTTGCGTCTTAGAATGGTGGGTTTGAGGTGGGAGGGCGGAGAAGGCGAGGACGCGGGGACACCGGTCTGTACGCAGGGCGGGCGGCGGCGACGCGCCATGCTGCCCCGGCCGCCTGCGGAGATGGGGATGAGTAGGCGCAGCGCTGGCGGAGGAACTAGGCGTTTGCCGCCCAGTTCACTTTTCCTGCCGCGTCTTCTAGGGTCGTGCCAGGCGGTCTCGCTGCCTGGCGAGGTGAAGATTAATTGGGGTCGTTGGCGGAGACCCGGGAGTGACAGACGCCTTGTGTTCGTGGGCCTGCCGGGGTGACTGTTGGGTGCGGGAGTGGGGGCCTTCTGACAGCCGGCGGGCGTGGAGAGCAGATCTGGGGAGGCAGGTTCTCAGTTTGCGATTTCCGAAGTGTCCAGAGGAGCTCGTCCTCTTCAAAACTTTGATGGTTCGCTTCCACCGGTCTTCTCCCGGCTTCCTCCCATACCCGACTCCCGGAAGCGGCCTGCTTTGGCATCTCTTTGTACCTTTCAAATGTCTTGTGCATTCATAGAAAGAGAAAAAGAACTCTGTGGTTTTTGACATTATCCTGTAATTGATTTTGTTGTTACCTGTGCTGCACGCAGGATAGTGATACGTTTTATGAGTGGGATTGGAGAAGACTAGGGCTTAAAAAGCTCACACGTTGTATTTTTTAAACCATGTAATTGTAAAAATGAGACATTTGCACCTCAAAAGATTCCACCTGAGGGCTGGGATTCAGGCGTTTGCCACTATACCCGGCCTCCACAAATCATTTAAAATTAGCTTTTTAAAAATTCATGTATTAATAAGTCTAGATTTCTATCTCATCTTTGCGTAGTACTGGAAATGGACGCATAATCTGACCATTCTCTTCGTGTGTGTGCGCTTGTGTGTTGGTGATTGAACCCAGAGTTTTGCCATACTAAGCACTCATCACTAATCTATTCCCTGAACCGCCCCTTGATTTTTATTAGAAAGTGCTAATCATTTTACCAATTTATAAAGATTGTTAAGGATTGTGTGATACTTTGGATTTAAGTACTGTAGTTTAAAGAAGAATGCAGTTTTCAAATTGTATGATTTTTCTATGTCTTACTGTCCTATCTCTTGCTTTTGCAAAATACTCTTAGATTTGTGTTAGAATTGTCAGTTTACCAGGTGTTTTCCACTGAGGATATACTTAACAAAATTTTCAAACTGTAAACAAATGTAGGGAGGGAGATTGAAGCCTTCATATTAAGCTTTTTAAAAAAATCAAAAGCACTTGAATTGAACTTTCGACTTTTGAAAGTTTGTTTTTGCTTTTAAGTAGAGACTTTTGTTTCAAAAGTCTTACATAAGAATGTCTTGTCCTCACCTTGAGCATGTTACAAAAGTGCTTCATTTAAAAATACATATACATAGAAAGTAATTTATAGTTACTTATGTCCTACCATATACAGATAAAATTCAGCTTGTTTTTTCTCCTAGAGATTAATCTGTTTATAGTAAAGTGAATATTAGATTTATAGTTTTGGTAGAACCTCTTGAATATTCTTGTGCAGGTTAGAGAAAAGAGAAGAAGCTAATTCAATTGAGGATAGACATGAAATTTTAAAAATTCTGTTTGAAATTACAGTGCTATAAAATGCAGTTTTTCATTAACACATAATTTGAGCTATTTTAAACTTTCACTTCAATTAATTTTGGTTCCTTGTTTTATTTTATACTTTTTCTTGAATAACTATAGTGATAATTGCACCAGTTTTGTAACTGCTAGTAGAATAAAGTAGCAACGTAATGCGCAAAGTAGTTAAATTCAAAAGAGAGGCAAGCATATTACAAAGTTGTCCTATTCTCGGTTCTTTTTTTTAAAATGTCATTCAGTACCTGCTGTGTGCCAGGAGCTAAAGATTTCATTGTAAACAAGATAGATATTGCCACTTCATAAAGTCTGTAAAAGTAGTAGTGTTAGTCTGTGTATCAGAGTCTTTGGTCTATTATGTCAGCTAATTCTATCAAATAGAATGTGATGGTTTTGATGGCATTGATTTCATATTTGTGAAAAAATTACACTATTTATCTGGACATGTAAATATTGAACATTAAAAGGAAGTTCTCTTGTTAAACTTTTCTTGCTTTGATTTGTGGTTGTAAATATATTACAGTAGCTACTTCTAGGTATGATGCTTGGTATTCAGGCTTTCTTCATGTGTGTGATTTAACATGTTTTCAAGTCTATAGTTACTGCAATTTAAAGAGATTACTAACCTTTCACAGTTAATAATTGAACATTGGACAATTGAATTACTACAAACGATAGCAGATTACATGAAGTTAAAATTGAAAACATAAGCAGAACATGGCAGAATTTTCAAATATTTGTTAATTTAATTATCAACAGTTGTAGTTTTCAGACAGCCAACTTCCAACTGCAATTTTAAGAGGTAAATGAAGTAACCATTACAAAAACAGATTTTTATTTAAGTTTATACTGACTCAGGCTTTGCTTTCATGGTATGGTAGCAAGAAAGCAAAGACCTAAAGTTGATTTGGATGTTGATACTAATCAAAATTAGTAGAAGTTAGAATTGGAGCACTTGTGTTTTAGAGGTCATGCTAGTTATTGTAGATGTGATATTTGTATATTTAACAAATATTTGAGCATCTACTCTGCAAACACTTTGCTTGGGGCAGGAAATGCAGTTCTGCAGCCTTACGAATTTTATAGGCAAGAACAGAGACTCATTAATTGGCAGACCATTCATATATAAAATTACAATTCTGCTGAGTGCGGTGAAGTAAGGTTATATAGTGATGTGATAAAGATCTAGTTAGGGGATCAGGAAGGTTTGTCTGAGGAAGTGAACTTTGAACTGAGAGTTCAATAAGATTTATTTAGAGAGCTTTACGGGCAGTGGGAATAAGGTGCAGTGCCCTTATAGTAGGAAAGGACTTAATTTACATAAAAAGTCCGGAGCTCTGACTTCAGAGGCCGAAGAGCAGGTGGCACAGACGCTTGCGTGCTCTTGCTTGAGGGTCTGGTGAGCCATTCTAGGAAAGATCACCTAGTTACACTGTGAAAAAGATACTCCAGAGGACAAGGAAAAAAAACAAGCATTTTGGGAAGGGGGCTTTTAAGCATTGCCCAAACAAAAGAAGACAGCTTGGAATACAAAGGCGGTGGTAGAAGTACTAAGAGATTTGAGATTTTAGCAAGTAAAGTCAGCAGCTTTAGGTGCAAAGTAGTTGGCCCTCTATATCCTTGCATCTGGGGGTGCAGCCAGCCTTAGAATGAAAATACTTTTGGGGAGGAACTTACATCTGTACTGAAGATATACAGACTTTTTTCCTTGCTGTTATTCCCTAAGCAGTGTACATAGTGTTTGCATTGCATTGAGTGTTACAGGTAATCCAGAGATGATTTAAAGCATGCTGGATGTGAGTAGCTTTGTGCAAACACTGCCTGTTATATAAGGGACCTGAGCATCTGTACATGTCAGATCCAGAGCAGGTCTTGGAACCACTGTCCCATGGATCCCATACACCATACACGTGTGTTTGGAGAGAGGAGGAGCGGTGTGAAGTGAGAGCTGTCATAGAGGGCTCCTGAGTTCTGGAGTGATGCTCTAACATCCCTGGTATGATGAACAATTAAAGGAAGTAACTTCTGTGGATTCATTTTCAGTGAGAAGGCAGGAAAGGAATATTGAATTTTGAAGACTGAAGATAGTAGCTAGGAGAAAATCGCTACAAAGACATTTTCTTTTTTTGGTGCTGGGGATCGAACTCAGGGCCTTGTGCTTGTGAGGCAGGCACTCTAACCACTGAGCTAAATCCCCAGCTTACAAAGGAATTTTCATCATTCCAAAATAGCCATATTGATGTAAACTAGAAAACCTAGCAGTTAGTGTGTTTCACCAAGCCTAAGAAAATAATGGATTGTAAGGCTCACCATTATTTTATATACCATTTAGAAAGAAAAAATACTGCTGTTTAAACCATGACATGATAATAAGTATAAGAAAAATTCTGAATCCCAGCACTCAGGAGGCTGAGGCAGGAGGATTACTGGAAGTTCGAGGCCAGCCTGGACTACATATTGACACCCTGTCTCAAACAAAACAAAACAAAACAAAACAAAATCCTGATTTTGTTTATTTGTTGTTTATTTTGAATAGAGTCTCACTTATGTAGTTCAGGCTATCCGTGGAACTTACTGTATATCCCAGGCTGGCCTTGAATTTGCAGTGATCCTTCTGTGATCCTCCTGCCTCACCCTCCTGTGTGCTAGGATTTCAGGCTTTTCCCACCATGTCCAGTGATACATCATTTTTAAAATACCAAGATAACTATATGCATTTTTACTTGTTATGATTAGAAACTGCTCATTTACTGGACTGGCAATTTGGAGGCTCAGATTCTTAGTCTGCCTCTTATCTGACTTTTAGTGAATTACATAATCTCTCTGCATAATCTCAGTTTATTCATTCTAGGTAATGAGGATGTTGGTTGCATTCCATTTACTTCTGGTATGCTGTCACTATCTTGTACAATTAGCAGGTTTAAAAGAAGCCAAGTGTGGTGGCACATGCATGTAATCCCAGCACTCTGGAGGCTGAGGCAGGAGGATTGCTGCAAGATGGAGGCCAGCCTGGGCTACATAGTGAGTTCAAGGCTAGCTTGAACTACACAGAGAGACTGTCTCAAAAACAAAAAACATGGGGGCAGGAGGACTTAAAAGGAAAAACATAAAAGCATGCATATGTGTTTCTCTTTTCTTTTTGTTTCTTTCTTTGGAGACACAGGGTCTCATTATGTAGTTCAGGCTGGCCTTGAATTCACTGTGTAACCCAAGCTGGCCTGGAACTCAGAGTAGCCCTCCTGCCTCGGCCTTCCGAGTGCTGGGATTATAGGCATGCGCCACCATGCCTGGCTTTTTATGTCTTTGTCACTTAGTGTAGTTGGATCCTTCTGGTTCCTCTGGTTCCTTCCTCTCTGCTTTCCAAAATATGCAGGCATGTATTAAATGCCTTACTTTGCCTGCAGTGCAACATGGGAGGAAGAAACCTTGTTATGTAGGATTTGGCAGGAACTGCTGATGATCAAGTCTTGTAGTCATAGTGGCAGAGCCTAAAGTTTTGTTTATTCCACTTTTTTCATGTCATTTGACCCCCCCCAACCTTTTTGTCTAGATTTTAGGAAGATGTGATTTTCTTTCTCTCTTATTTGTAGTGAGGTTTGAAAACCAGTTGTTGAGTGGGAGAGACAGATACAGTGTTTACAGTAAATAGAATTAAGTATTGTAAATGAGGCTGTGTGTAATAGAGAGCTGTAAAAAACCCGAAGAAAGGGACTTTACAAGCTCAGAGAAACACAGTACAAATGAGGCTTGGTTTAACATATAGGAGGGGGAGGGGGCAGAAAATGGAAGTGCTAAAGGACAAAGTGAAAATTCCAGTATACTGTGTAGTATAATATGTCTTATAGTCTCTTTCAAGGTGGCACATACTATAGTTCTTTTTTTTTTTTTTTTTTTTGAGACAGGGTCTTGCTACGTAGTTCAGGCTGACCTTGAACTTATTGTATAGCCCAGGCTGGCCTTGAGCTTGCAGTGATCCTCCTACCTCAGCCTCCCAAATGCTGTGATTATAGGTATGCACCACTGTACCTATAATCTGTCACATTTTCAGTCACAGATTTCAGTTGCCACTCACACTGTTTTTTTTCTTTAGGACCTCAATATATCTTTCTTAGGTGTATGTATGTGTATATATTAAATTTACCATCTTAACTTTTTTTAAGAGAACAGTTAAGTATATTCATATTTGCTGTGTAGCAGATCTATAAAACTTTTGATCTTGCAGAAGGTAAACTTTATACTTATTAAGCATTAGTTCCCCCTCCTTTTTTCCTCCAGCCCTTGGTGGCCAGCTTTCTCTATTTACTTGTGATTCTGACCGTTTCAGATACTTCATAAATGGTATCATGGTTTTTGTCCTTTTGTGGCTAGCTTATTTTGCTTAGTATAATGTTGTAGTAAGTGGCAGGATGTCTTTAAAGATAGCATAATACTCTATTATATGTATATACCACATTTTCTTTATATATTTATTAATTGATGGATATTTTAGTTGCTTCCCTCTTATAATTATCAACATAGGTATGTGAATATCTCTTCAAGATCCTGCTTTAAATTTTTTATATATATACCCACAGTTGGAATTGCCCTGCCTTGGTCTATTTTATACTGCGATAACAAAATACTTGAGACTGGGTAGTTTGCAAAGGAAAGTTGTTTGCTTTGGTTTAAAGTTCCAGAGGCTGGCTGGGAAGTCCAGGAGTGCTAGCCTGTGGTGAGGCCTCTACACGGCCTCAGCTGCCTCATCCTAAGGGGGAAAAGGCTGAAGGGTAGCCATGCCGGTTAGGTTTGCTTTAGACGCTGTTTCCTCCTAAAAGAATGAACGAGCTGTTTTGGGAAAGATGTTAACATGTTCACAACAGGGCTATAACTCCTGTGTCTCACTGCCTGGAGGCTTGAACCACCAGTGGTGCATGCGTGACTGTCATCAGGTGGTGTTTTATTAATTTTATTAGTAAAAAGACTGATAAAAGTGATTTAGATTTGTTTGTATCACCAGTGGGGCCGCCCAAGGTGACAGCCATGCACGTACCACTGGAGGTGGGTTTTAAACTCTCTCAAGACCTTATCATGAGTTTTGGGGGAAACAAATCAGATTCAGACCACAGCAGCCGCATCATGTGGTAATTCCATTTTTAATTCTTTTAGGTACCTTGATAATGGCTGTACCCTTTCACACTTTTTGCCAACAGTATATAAAGAGGTTCCTATTACTTCTTTTTTTTTTGTTTTGTTTTGTTTTTGGTGCTAGGGATCAAACTCAGAGCCTTGTCCTTGCAAGGCAAGCACTCTAACCACTGAGCTAAATCCCCAGCCCAGTTCTGGTTACTTCTTATTCTTACCAACAATTGTTATTTTATTCACTTTTGAAAGTAGCTATCCTAGTAGATTTAAATTTAGAGTTCATTGTAGTTGTGAGTTTTGAGGGGCTCAAATTATATTCTGCTCCCTCCCTTCCTTTTGTTTTGTTTTTCTTTTTGAGACAGGGTCTCACTTTGTAGTTCAGGCTGGCCTTGAACTAACTCACTGTGTAGCCCAGGCCAGCTTTGAACTCGAAGCCATCCTCCTGCTTCAGCCTTCTGAGTGCTAGGATTACAAGTGCGTGCCACCACACTCAGCTCCCTACCCTCCTTGATATTGAACCCAGGACATTTGCACTAAACTATACACATCCTCAGCTGTTGTTTTTGAGGAAGAGTCTTGCTAAGACACTAAGTTCCTCAGGCTGGGCTCAAACTTGTGATCATCCTTTCTCAGCCTCCCAAAGTTGGGATTATAGGGGAGTAATTCTGCTTTTTGATTTTGAGCTTTTTCTTGTAGTCCTTCCATGTTTATCATCCTGTTGGAGATTAGTTCTCAAAATAGGCTCTTATTTTTAATCATTGGGTTACTGCTTCTACTCTTTTATGGTCATTTTCCGTAGTCTTTTGGGTGTTTTTTTCTTTTAACTTCTTTCTCAAACAAGATGAGAAACAGCTTCAGATACTATTAAAGAATGAACTGATCTCCTCCATTAGACTATTACCAGCAGCAAAAGTACATTGATTTTTGTCTGTTTTGCATGATGTTGTAATTGCAGAGTTTAGAACAGTACCTGTCAACAGTCAGTATTAAAAAGCAAAAACAAAACAGGAGAACCTGCCATAGTCCGCTGTGGTTGGCTTTGTGATAATCCAGCCCCCTCATTCCCTCCGCATCAACTAACTCCTGCCTGGAGTATAGCTTGATAGTTCCCAGTCCAGTGTTGACTAAATTAACCAAGTCCCTAGTTCTCAAAACACTACATTAATAGTTAAGTACTGTTTAGATAATCAACTCCCTTGTAAATACCAGTGCAGAGTTGGACATTGAAGTCAAGCGGCTTTCCTTGGTTTTAAATTAGCTGGGCTTGTAGCTTGTCTAGCTTATTTTTGTAATATCTTTAAAACAATAGCAACATTCAAATTTTCTTTAAAGAAAAATTATGTTAAAATACTAATACTTGATGGGTATAGATGAACGGTTTACTTAACATGTATGATTTTTATTCTTGAAACTTCTATAAATTTGAGATTATATCAGATTAGTATTATAAACATCCCAGCATGCTGCTTGGAAAGAATAAAAAATGGAATAATGGTAATAATAAAATATTAGGTAAGGTTAAAAAAAATTAGGTAAGGTAGATGTTAAATATAAAAGATATCTGGAGTTTGATAAGTTCATTTAAATATTTAGCTATAGAGATTTATCTCTAAAAATTAATACTTTTTAGAGATTTACTCTTTTATGAAACTTTCATTCTAAATTCAAAGGAAATACTGTAAAAGAAAAAAATGTTGAGTTGGGTATCTCTCTTTTTTCTCTTCTTTTTTTGAAAGAAGGTTTTAAAAATTGAGATGTAGGGTCTGGGGATTTAGCTCAGTGATTAGAGGGCCTGAGTTCGATCCCCGGCACCACCAAAAAAAAAAAATTATATATAAAAATTGAGATGTAGTAATATTTGTAGTATTTTGCCCTGTCAGATATAAACTGTATGCCATGTCCTTGGATTGGGAGGGATGACTAGTATTGCTTTTTTCCCCCTTGATTGACAAAGCTGGCACTTTAGGTGTTAACTGTAATTTAATTATTGACTCTCTTTCCTCTGTTCCAAGTGTTACCTTCCTTTCTTCATGGTATTATATGTTCCTTAATTTAGAATTTAAGTGCCAAACAATCTTTCCTGAATTTATAAGTTCTTGGTTGAAATGGTGTTGCCACCTGCTTTTTTCTATAGATAATGCTCTCTGATGTTGTGTGTCCCTGTATTTGCTGAGAAACATATACAGTATCTGAAAATGAGTTGTTTGAACACTTTAATGGAGGAGATTGGATGCTGCTGATTTAATTTCCAAACTAATGTCATATTCCTGAGAATTCTTTTCCCAGTCTTCTTCTCCTTTGTTTACTTTGCAAAGTAGAAACAAACTTCTGAATGAAAAGGGATCGGAGTTTGTCTAAGTTCCCTTTATTAGAATTGAACAAAAAATTGGCCCAGTTAGGGCCAGAATAAAAAATAAGAGCCAAGGTTTTAGGTCTCGTTCTTTGGTATTGTTCGTATGCTTTTTGTGCCCCAGATGTGAAGGTCTCAACTCAGATGAGTAAGAATTGTTTTTATTTTACTGTTTATATAAGCCACTGATAGCAAAAAAAAACAAAGACCAATTCCATGTGACAGCTTGTATGTGAATAGATACTTGATGTCTAGCAATAACCTGGGGCTATAAAGTTTAATATTATAAGGGGAGGAATTATTTGAGGCAATTTAAATGTGCAATTTAAATGTGCAAAATTTGTGAAAAGAAAAACAACCTCTCAGGTTTCATCATTAAGTTATTATGAAGTTTAAGAAAACATTTTAATTTTAGTAATAATCTTTAGGCTTTGTCTGACTGCAAAATAAATCTGTGTAGGTGTAATTCTAAACCACTTAATGGAAACACTTTCATTTTTCCGCAGTGTTTCCTGAGGTTATAGGCGGGTGTTTGAGGAGTACATGAGGGTTATTAGCCAGCGGTACCCAGACATCCGAATTGAAGGGGAGAATTACCTCCCTCAACCAATTTATAGGTAAGTAAATTTCAGTAATTTAAAAGGAAAACAACTTATTGACTTTATAATCTTTTGTGGAGTGCTTTAATTACCTTTCCTTGGATATTGGGGTTTTTTTTTTAATTGGTTATACTATTAAACACAGAGAAAACTGCTTTATCAATAGCAAGTTTATTTGACCCAAATATAGAAGGCTTTTTCTGGAAGAAGGAATGAGGTTGTTTTGAAGGATGATAAGTGTTTTAAAGATATTAAGTAGTCCTTATTGTGGAAATAGGCTAGCTACCCCTCTACCCCCACCTTTTTTCTTTGGTGCTAGGGATTGAACTCAGGGCATCCTACCTATTAAACATGTGCTCCACCATTGAGCCACATCCCCAGGTCCCCCAAATTGCATAGCACATCAGTGATATTAAATTTTATACTGTCTTAAAATAATTTTTTAATTGAGTAAAATGATAAATATTTATGTTTTTTTAAACTGTACAATAAACTCATTGCTCTTCTTGTAATAACTTTTGGAAAACATCTAAACACATATACTTGAATTACTAAATTTTAAAGTGGATGAGAAATTGTGGTTTCTGATGAATTTATTTCTTTTCTTTTGATAGACACATAGCATCTTTCCTGTCAATCTTCAAACTAGTGTTAATAGGCTTAATAATTGTTGGCAAGGATCCTTTTGCTTTCTTTGGCATGCAAGCTCCTAGCATCTGGCAGTGGGGCCAAGAAAATAAGGTATGTAACTTAATAGCTTTGGGAACTGTAAGTTTTCAGGTTGTCAATGAAAAGATTTTAATTTTTTTGTACTTTGTTGTTTATTTTTCTGCTAACATATATTATTTCACCTTATACCACTTTTTATCTTTGAGCAGGACGCTTCACTGGCTTCAGTTCTGAAGTTATATGTTAAGAATGATTAATACATTGAAGGGTAATGAGCTTACCATTTGATTTTAGGCATGTAGAGAGGTGTTTTTAGTGGAATCCGGGCAGAAAATAATTTATTACCTGATTTTCATAACTTAGTCAAATCGTATCTAGCAAAACACAAGATATATGTAATGTACATCTTTCATACCAACTAATGTGATTTAGTGGGTTGATTCACATTAAAAAAATGGGTTTCCATTTAACTCATTTTATCAAAATCCTTTTCTCTAATTATTTGTTCTTTGACTTTTCTGTTCATGGGGATCTGTTTGGCAGATTGCCAGAAAGAATCGTTATAAATATGTTTAAGAATCTTGTGCAGTTCTTTTTTCCTTTATATATAGAGTCTTACAGCATACCTTCTTTCTAGATCAATCTTGTTTTTTGTGGGGGGGTACTGGGGATTGAACTCAGGGCCTTGTGCTTGTTCTGTCACTTGAGCTAAATCCTCAACCCGATCATTCTTATTTTTATCTGTTTTGCATAAAGTCATTTTTTTTTAAATCTCATATCATTGTCTGAAATGGGTCTAACTTTTATTTCTCTCTTGGATGGATTGCTTAGATGCTTCTTCCTGTGATGTATCCTCTTGTTGGAATGAATACCTGATCTTGTCCTTTTGTTCTGGGCTGAATACCTTTAGCAGATTCTTGCATAGCTATACTTTTTCTTAAGGAACCATTTATCTTCAGTAACATACAAGACTTCTTAATGTAAATGTCCTCAGGTGTTTTCTTTAATTGAAGTATGTCTCTACCCTGCTATTAACAAAATAATTGCTTTGGGAGGGATTAGAAATAGGAAGATAATTACTTATTGATAAGGTTTTGTGCTATACTTAATGATTCCAGACTGTATTTACTGCATTTTATTTCTGTGTGTGTATGTATGTGTGTGTGTGTGTGTGTGTGTGTGTGTGTGTGTGTATGTGTTGTTAATGATCTAATGTGGAAAAAGAATATACATAAAATCTATACTTTTATGACAGGTCCCTGTATACTGTTCTCATGAAAGAAAATGCTGTGAAATCTGACCCTACCTAGTTCTAGTGGGGCAAGAGGGAAAATGCTTTGTCATCTGCTGTGGCCATTTATTTTTCTGAAACAGCTTGCTGTGAATTGATATCCTCACTATATCAACTTTTGTTCTAATGCTTTTGCTAAGTTAAACTTTTTCTGTTCGAGAAACAACTTCTAATCTCCAGGGAGAATATAGATTGGCTTTCAAAAGGTGAATGATGTAGTATGCCTACATCTAACCTGTTTCTTAGTTTGACTGCACATGATTTGAACATAAACAAGTTGTATTGAGTACATAGAGTTACTGAATATTGCATCACTAGTCTCTTGTGGATTTTTATATTATATTGCATTATGAAAATTGTAAAATGAATCATTACACTGGCATTCTTCAACTTAGATTATTGTGAGTTATCTTAGAAATTCTGTGTACAATATGAATACCATATAAATTCTTCATAATGTATAGAGCTGTGAATTAGTACTCAATTTTTCTTGCTCTGTAGATGTTATCTGAACCTATGGAATAGCAGTAATGATTTGTTTTCAAAGTAGAAAACCTTCAAAGAAGATTTTTAAAGAGTATTTACCAAACAAAGAGATTGTGTATTAAGATGACTGAGTCTTAGTTTGTCATATTTTCTTTTAGGTCTATGCATGTATGATGGTTTTCTTCTTGAGCAACATGATTGAGAACCAGTGTATGTCAACAGGTGCATTTGAGATAACTTTAAATGGTAGGTTCTGAATAGTTTGCATTTTTTGTCTTTTTTTTAAATTTTTTTATTTTTTTATTATTATTAGTTTGCATCGTAATAAATTTTAAATTATTTATAATGAGCGTCAGAGTCTCTTTTTTCTGTATTTGGAAGTACTGGAGATTTAAACCAAGGCCTCACACATGCTCGCTAAGTATTCTGCCACCGAGTATATCCCAGCCCCTTTTCTGTTTCTTAATGGGACAAACCTCTTTAATGTTCACGTAAAGGAGAAGTTTATTTTGTAGAAATTGAAGATTGAAGAGACAGAAAAAATTGGGAAATTTTAACTTGTTCTATATCTTTATTTTTAGAATTTCTTGAGGAGTTGGCCCTCATCTTTTGGTTTTTTGAGACAGGGTCTCTCTATGTAGTTCAGGCTTGATCTCATGGTTATCCTCCTCCCTCAGCCTCCTGAATGCTAGTACTACAGGCGTGTGCCACCATGCCCAGTGGCACTCATCTTTTGTTAAATTGTTTGTCTAGTCATCTACTCCTATGATTTTAAAATAAAATCTGTATGATGATTCGTGACTATATATCTCTAGAACTGTAAACTTTTTCTAAGCAACATACCTAGGAATCTTAAACATGACACGCTCCAAAATGAACTTTTTTTGTTCTGGGAATTGAACCCAGAACTAATCTACATCTGTAGCTTTTTTGTATTTTGTGACAGGCTCTCAGTTGCCCAGACTGGGCTCAAATTTATAATCCTCCCACATCAGCCTCCTAAATGATGGGAGTATAGGCATAATGGCAGCACCTCCGCCTCCAGATAAACTCTTGATTACTTCTGCTTTCTACCATTCCTTTACACTCTTAATTTGCTTCCCTTCTGGCAGTTTTTGTCTACCCGGTTGCTTAGAAACATGGAATAGCATCTTCTCCCTGTCTCCATTTTTATAATTAATTACCATGTCTTCTCAAGTCTGTCTCCTGGTGTGCTCAGAAATCTACATCTTTACTGCCCTCACCCTTGTCTGTGCCACAATTACCTCATTACCCTATCATTCTTTCTCTAAACAAGACCATGAGCTAACAATGGTTTTTACTTTTTTGGTGCGGGGGACGGTTCAGGGGATTGAACTCGGGGCCTTGTGCTTTCCAGGCAAGTACCTTACCACTTGAGCTAAATCCCCAATCCTGGTTTTTACATTTTTAAATGGTTATAAATGAAGAATGATTTGTGATCCATGTTTAAATTTCTGTGTTTATAATGTTTTGAGTTTTATCAATGAAAATTTTATAGAAATTTGTTTTCTCTCTAGTTATATAGGTAAACCTCTATAATCTCCTGGACTTTTCCATAAGTCTAAAATTACTCTCTGCCTTCTTACAGAAAAAATTGCCAATATCTGCTCTAGACAATAGAGTGATTTTTTTTTCAGATGTAAATTTTCTTTTCTTATTTGTCTCAAATTAATTAAATGATTTTACTTTGTTTTCAAGATAAAGACCAGAATATTAACATCACCGAAAGGGGCAACCGTGGTCCTGTGTTTCATAGTCTCGCTGCCTGTTTTATATATGTTGTATTAGAACACAGCCATGCCAGCTCTTTCATATATTACCTGTGCTTGTTTTCAGGGTACCATGAGTTGGTGGCTGTGACAAGAGACTGTATATTTTCCCTAGCCAAGAATGTTACTTCCTGGCTCATTAAAATTTGTTGACCGCAATGTAGTTCTTTCTACCTCTCTAGCCGCCTTTATGTATTTCCGCTATAGTGACTTTCTATCACTTTTAATATGCCAGGCTCCTTTATAGCCTTCACAGTTCTATTTTCTGTTTTTCAAAAGTTTTTGTTGCTGTTGTTGTTATTTGGGGGTTTTGTTGTTGTTATTTGGGGGGTTTTTTGGCTGTTTTTGTTTTTGTGGGGACAGGGGTCTCAGCATGTAGTTCATGTTGGCCTTAAACTCACTATATAGTCCAGGCTGGCCTTGAACTCTGGGCAGTCTTCCTACCCTCAGCCTCCTGGGTGCTGGGATTACAGGGAGGCGCCATCACGCCTGACTCAAAGGTTTCCTAGTCCCATGAACTCTCACTATGTCCTGGTAATTTTTCTTTACCTTTTAAGTGTCAATTTATTACTTTTCTGTCTAGTCAGCGATAGAGGTGTATGTTTGTGCCTTTAAAGCAGTGTAGCACTTTCTAGCTTTAACCTTGGCACACAACTGTAATTTTGTAGCTATTTGTGTAGTTCTTTGTATTTTGTGTACTAGAGTGTAAACTCTGGAAGAGCAAGAAGCTATATTCTTGCTTACATATGTATGCCCAGTTGTGTCCACAAACACTCTTAATTTATGAAATGAATATATCTATTATAAAGCCATCTTTTAATTTTGTGGGTATGCCATTTGTTTTTATAGATGTACCTGTGTGGTCTAAGCTGGAATCTGGTCATCTTCCATCCATGCAACAACTTGTTCAAATTCTTGACAATGAGATGAAGCTTAATGTGCATATGGATTCAATCCCACATCATCGATCATAGCCCCAGCTATCAGCACTGAAAACTCTTTTGTAAGTAGTTTACAAATGACGTAGCTATAGCCAGGTGTGGTGACACACATCCATAATTCCAGGCTTGGGCAAGAGGATCACTGCAAATTCAAGGCCAGCCTGGACTACATAGTGAGTTCAAGGCCAGCCTGGAGTACATTGTGAGATCCTGTCCAAAAAAAAAAAAAAAACTAGTTAGGTGTAGGTTTCTAATAATTCTTACCAGAAATGTTAGTAGATATTACATATATTACCCTTGAGTTTCCAATTTAATATTAAAAGATGAATGTGTCCTTCAGTAAAATTTGTAAGTGTATCAAGAAGGTTTGGGCCTGCCAAAATAAAGTGAGAGTATGCTAATAGTTTTATCTCAAAGCCCTAGTAATCAAGCTTGCAACATCATGGTTTTCAAAATTCTGAACTCATAGGCAAAATTGATATATTATACTAGAGTGGGGATATATATATATCCTTTCCTTTCCTTCAGATAATTAGCTCCAAGAGCATGCTAATTTTTACACTTCAAGATAGAAAATGTATAAGCAAATGTGTGAATATGGCAAGATGAGTATTTAACTTTGCAGAGTTGTTTGCAATTCTTTTCTGATCAGAGTTGTAAGTCTTTACAAGCATGATTATTAAAATACTCTTTCTTCTATATATCTTTCAGACATTAAGGAATTTTTGCAAGAGCAGCGTGACTGACATTATGAAGGCCTGTACTGAAGACAGCAAGCTGTTAGTACAGACCAGATGCTTTTTTGGCAGGCTCGTTGTACCTCTTGGAAAACCTCAATGCAAGATAGTTTTTCAGTGTTGGCACATTTTGGAATTCTGCACATTCATGGAGTGCAATAATACTACTGTATGTCCCCCCCCACCTAGTTAATGTGTTTTTTTTTTTTTTAAGTAGGCCTTGTTACTACTTAAAACTTTTCCTCAGTCATATTTGAAAATATAGAAAGTGAGTTACAGTTTTTTTCCTCAAGATGTCTGTTAAGTCTGTTGTGCTTTTTTTGTTATTAATTTCTGTTTTTTATAGTTTAAAGTCAATCTTTTGGGGAATACAGCTGAAGTTCTCAAATACTTTATAAAGTTTATCAGACATCTCTAATTTGGCCATGTTCAATTTATATAGTTTTCAAAATACTGCAGGTTATAAACAGTACATTATATAAGATTATGGGAGATCCAATATCCAGAGTATTCTACCAATTTGTGTGTATGTGTGTATGCGTGTGTGATACCAAGAACTACTACAAAACCAACTGCTTTTTAAATCCTATTGTGTAGTTCAAGTGTCTTGCCTTGACCAATCTAATGAGTTGAATTAACTGGGCCTTTATACTTAACTAAATAAAAGACTAAGCAGATGTCAGTTAAATGAAAACGTTTCAGTTTATTGCTCAGTGTGCCTGTTAACATCATATTTAAAAATGGTCTGCCTAATTTTTTGTTTTTAATTTGCAGATAATCTCATTAGGGACAAACTTTAGATTCACACACAAATAATAGATGCATTTACCATTTTTAGGATAAATGAAACTCACCTCGCTAAATAAAAGTTCACTTGAACCTCTTTACAACATTGCTATTGCCAGGTGTGGTGGTGCACACCTGTAATCTCACCATCTGGGAGGCTGAGGCAGGAAGATTGTTGTAAGTTTGAGGCCAGCCTGGGCTAAATAGTTGAAGGCTAGCATAAACTATATGATGAGACCCTTCTCAAAACAATACAAAACAAAAAACCCCCAAGGCATTGGTATTAGGTGAATGGAAATCACCTGTTTAGTAATTTGTGTAGAACATATATCAGATAGATAGATTTTTTTTAATTTTTTTTTTTATTTATTTTTGAGACGGGATTTTATATTGTAGTCCAGACTGGCCTTGAACTCACTATGTATCCCAGGCTAGTCTCAAACTTGTGATGATTCTCCTGCCTCAGCCTTCTAAGTGCTGGAACTACAGGCATCTGCCACCATGCCCAGCAAGAATTTTCTTGCATTAAAAAACAAAATTGAAGAGCTGAGGATTTAGCTCAGTGGTAGAGTGCTTGCCTAGCAAGCACAAGGTCCTGAGTTTGATCCCCAGCACCCCCCCAAAAAAAAAATTTGAAAAAAATTTTAAATTTAGTTTCGCGTGTTGTTCTAGAGTTCTAAAAGGAGTTTTCTAAAGGCTTAAGTTAATAAAGACCATAAGAATGCTTTAACAGAAATAGGACCATAATGTACAAAAAGAGTTACGTATCAGCAGCAGTGACATACTTAGGCTTTCATAAAACAAAATAGTTGGGGCAAAAGTTGGTGGAAATAAAGAGGATTGAGGAAAAGTTATGAGGTAATTCAACATTGGTTTCACCTAATCCTTAAGTATTATAAGATCTAACCTTAAAATTCACTGAATTTTTATTGAATGTATATGAGATAATGACCCAAATTGTGACAGCCTCAAAGTGGAATATACTGGAAATTCTAGGTTATGGGGAGTTAGCCCAATAATTCACTGCAGAAAATTTATTAAATGGTTGTCCTTTTAATTAAGAGTGTAGAACTGTTAACCTGAGTTTTTCATATAATGATAGTCAATAGACTTTAAGCTGAAAGTTCGTTAGAAATTGTTATTTAGGTATAATATCATTTTATCTTGTGTACCAGATCAAGCTCCCTATCTCCTGCAAGTTGAATATCCAGTTCAGTGTATCTTAGGGTCTTTCTTCAGCTAATGGACATTCCACTGGTAACACAGTTAACTTTTTAGCACATAGACATTCAAAACTTGGGCCTTGTATGTTCCCGTGGACCCAACAGGTCAAACTGAAGAACCTAAAATTCAAATTCAGCTTTCTCCATATTGGTCTTAGATTGAATTATCTCTTTTAAAGAATAGATTTAAGTGGCTTATATCCTGAAAAAAACTCAGCTGTTTTGTTGACACCCATCACTATTTTGTCTTATGTTTAGCCATATGTAAATCTAGAATTTAATAGAGTCTAGTGAAAAATTTAGTGGGACACATGAATATAAAATACATATAAAGAAAAGGTGCAAGTAAACTATTTAGAGGGTAACTTTTCCCCTAACATTTCAAAAGTTATTAGTTGCTTATAAATTGGCATGGCTGTGTAGTTTACAAATGTCTATGCACCATATTAATTAAAAGACTATAGAACATGTCAGCAAATTGGCTAACATTATTGAACTTTTTACCACAGTTGTCACTGTGGAAGAAAATACTTGTTAAATTAATTTAAAAAAGGTGGTAGGACATGGTGTTATACCTCAGTGTGTAAAATATGCAGGCAGATATGTTTTCACAGTATAAATGGCATTGTTTATTTATGGCACTAATATTATTAAAGATGGCAGTTGATCAGCCTTTACAACTATTATAATGATATCCTAGTGATGTTTCATTCTTAAATGTTAATTAGTTTGGAATTTTGATTGGTTGGGAGACTTTCTGTCATTGTCATAATTTAAAATAATTCAGATTTTTAAAATAGTTTAGGATTTTTAAACATGGTTTAATCTAAAGCTTGTTTTAAAAAATCTTGAGAGAAACAGGTGAGGAATTGTAGAGTTTGGGGACTTAACCTGACATGAGAGGGAAGTTGTTTCTAAGAAAGTGATTATTCCATTAATGTTTTATGAGTGCAACATCCTTTCTGGTTAATATTATAAAACTATCAGTATGTTTTAAAAGGCAATATTAAATCTTGAAGTACAATTTAAAGTAACTGCTTTTGATAGCTAGATTTTTCTCAGAGCAAAGTAAGACACAGCATGCTAATATTCTACTCATTTTATAGTGACCAATGACCTTGATTTTCACATTAAATAAAATACTTAAATTCATACAGTTCTGAGTAGAGAAAAATCCATACTTTTAGTTTGATTAGGATAAGTAACTGTAATAGAATTCTGAATTGTTAGAAACTCAATCTGAACTACTTTACACCCTTCTAAAGGAAAAGGATTAATTGGTGCATGTAACCAAAATTCTGATGTAAGGTTGGCCTCAGCGATTATTAGAACTCTCTTGAAACTGGCTTCATTTTCCCCATAGCCTCTACCTTGAGTAAGTAGAGAAGGGTGAGGGAGGAAGAAGAACATAGGTGAAGTCCCAGAGATATCAAACTTGCCTCGTGTTTTCTGTCTTTGGGATTTTTGTGTGATTTTTTTTGTTTGTTTGAACCCAGGGCCTTGTACATGCTAAGCACACACTCTATCACTGATATTATCCCCAGCTCTAACGTTTCCTGTCTTTGGATTCTTTCTCTTTTTCATTGGATAGCCAATCCTTGACCTTTTCCTCTCGTTACTGACTCTCCCTCTACCTAGGTGATTCCCGTTTAGGATCATAATTAAGATAAGTTTGTGGCTTTGTGGTTATAAGCCGCTCAGATGAAATACTCAGCTGTTTAGCCCAACTGAGACTTGTCTAGAATTGATGAAGCCAGCATTTCATTGCTTGGCTAAGAAAGACAAGTGTTAAGAGCCAGAAGGCAAGTTGCTAGCAGCACTCTTTTGGGCCACTGGCTATACCCGTCTGCTGTATGTACTGGCAACCTTACTAGAGGTTGAAAACAACTACAGCTCCTTTGTTTATCTCTCTTGAGTTGGCTAAGATCAAGTCTGTGGAAAATTGTGTTGATTATATTTTCCCCTGAGTGCTAAAAGAGTGTATTAGATGGGTTGGTGATTTAGCTCAAGGGGTAGAGCGCTTGCCTAGCAGGCACAAGGCCCTAAATTTGAGCCCCAGCATCGCGTGCACGCACACGCACGCATGCACGCATGCACGCACACGCACGCACACCACCCTCTGCAAAAAAAAGAATGTATTAGAGAATGCTGCTGAATTTTATGTTGCTGGGAAACTATCACACGCCTTTGTAGGATGTTGAGTAGCATCTCTGCTCTCCCTTCTGGAAACCGGGAGCAGTGCACCTCTCCTTCCCAATACTGACTATCAAAACTATCTCCAGTCATTGCCAGTGTCCACTGGAGACTAAAACTCCAACTCAGAATGATGGCCTTATCCAAACCCATTCATTCATTCAAAAACTAATCTTTCAGGCATGTTTGTCATTACTTTTCTTTGGATAGTATTTAATTACTTTTTTGGCATTGTACATTTATGTACTATTTGTTATCTTGTATCCTTCCTATGTCCTTATATGACTTTTCTGGAAAGAAGTTCTTAGAACACATCCTCTTTAATCACTGCAGTAATTGCTTTTTTTTTTTTAACTGCAGTAATTCTTAAGTGTGGGGTAGCTCTGTGAATTATATAGAGTCTGTGTAAGTTTAAAGTAGTGACTATAATACAGATTGCTTTATTTTAACACATGTAGTGCACACCTGTAATTCCAGCTGTTCAGGAGGCTGAGTCAGGAGGATCATGAGTTCTAACTAGTCTGAACAGCATGGTTAGAGTCCTTCATAACAAATGAAAATTGCCATATTTCTCAAGGTGGTCTGCCTACACACACCCAAGGGAAGCAGGATGCAGTGGAGCATGCAACTTCAGGAGAAATGCATTTCGTAGAGTATCAATTTTGCTTAAAAAAGATTTAGGGATTTAACAGTAAAAACAAATTTTTATGTTAAAACTAATAATGAACAACAAAAAAACTAATAATGAACAATTTAGAACAAAACATTTTGCATGAATTTTTAAATGCAAAATTGTACTCTTAACAAAGGCATCATTCTGGTATTCTTGTAGCATCATATTCTTCAGACATCTTTGACCTTGGTTTATATAATTTACAAATAATTTGGGGTTTTTCACTTCAAAAAATGATTAGTGTTAGCTTTGTGATCACTTACATTCCCTTTGTATTCCCTGTATTCCCTGTAAATTTTCTTTTACTCTACTGTGGAATGTCATGCTGAAATTTAACACTCTCAGAATAATCCTCCTCAAATCCAGTCTTGTATTTAGAATTTAGATGGTAGCCTTTGGTTGTAATTTAAATTCCTTTTAGTATCTATTTTCTGCTCATTGGATAAGGAGCCTTTGTTTTTGGCCTGAGAACATGAAATTCACTGCAGTTAAATACCTAGTGGTTTAGTATGATTATTTTTTCCTTATTTTTCTAAGAAGCCATCCTTGTTCTTTGTGGCCCAGTCAATCCTATTTTTGATCTTTAGGGACAATACATTGTATGTCCTATGAGTATTTCCAATACCAATTGGTAACTTTCTTTGGGCCAAATGAAAACTTCCATGTTCTTACTTAATACAAATATGAATAAGACCTGTAAATCTTATTTTACTGAAACCTGAAATCTGTAGGCACACATTGGACTGCCTTGTGTATGTAGGATCCTCGTGTACCACCCAAAGGGCATGATGTGCTTGTCTTTCTTTGGGAAAATAATGGGCACTTGACTGGAGATTTCTTAAGGGTCCCTCTTGATGGAGTTTCAATTCCCAATCCTTTTCTCCTCAGAAATTTCCGAAATGCATTTAGTTAAAAGATACAAAAAGCATGCTCAAAAGGACTTAGGCTTCTGGTCCTGATGGAGTAGCTGGGATGTAATTCATCTTCGTAATATAAACTATAGGACATAGATAACCAAGAGAAACTATGTATATGTGATCCAAGTGTGGATCAAAATGGTCCATGTTTTCTCTTTGGAGACTATAGTAGTCTGTTAAAGCAGCTGTCATGAAATGCTATCAGGTGGCTTAAAGAACAGAAATTCATCTTCTCACAGTTCTGGAAGCCAGAAGTCCAAGATCAAAGTGTTGTCAAGGTTGGTTTCTGGGAACCCTCCCTGACTTGTTGACATTGACCTCCTATATTCTTAAGGTACAGCTGTCCTTTGTGTATACATGGTGAGGGAAGACAGCAGTCCTGTGGGATTGGAGTCTCTCGTGACCACATGTAGCCCTAGTTACCTCCCCAAAGGCTCTGTTTCCAAATGCAGTCATATGAAGTTTTAGGGGCTCAGCGTATAAATCTTAGGATAACACGGATCAGTTTATAACAAAGACACTTTCCACTCTGAAGAAATGGAGAGGGGGATGTCAAGCAGAGTATAGTTACCTGACTGAGTTGAGACAGATTGGAGTTCAAGAAGGTGGCTAGAATTTGTGTGGCCAACAGTGATCAAGCAGGGAGAATTACAGAGAAAGAAACCGCAGAAATCTACATAAGTATTCCCCAAATGTACTGCTGAAACCCACGAAGGTAAGCAAGAAGAGAGAACAAGTTGAGCGATTCCTGGAGCTCACAAAGACTGGAGTCATTTGTGTTCTGATCTGCCAGAGAAGAGAATAATACTTTTGGAGCATTTGGTAGAGACCCCAGAAGGGTCGCATCTTGGTGGTAGGGCTGAACTAGCCCAGAGTAAAGATTATCCTGAACTCTCACCAACGAGCTTACAAATAAGCATAGCTTAATAGAAACATATTTGTGTTTCTATTATGCCCGAGTTCTAAGCTTTTAAAACCTTTGAAATTTCCTCAGTGATGTCTTTTGCTGTTTGTAAGGAGTTCGTATGATCACACCTAAGTTTATGCTAATGAATAGTTTAGGCAGGATCCTCAGATACCAGCAGGGGACTGGTAACCGGAAAGACCACATGATAAAAGAATTGAAACTCTCAGCCACACTCTGATTAAAGAATTGGAACTTTCAGCCACACTCACCAACTGCCAGGAAAGGGAGAGGGATCCTAGAAATTAAGCTCTATTTTAAAGACTGAATGAACTTTGACGAACTGGGTTGCTGAGTTGCTAGGAAGGTGATACACGTGGAGAGAATGTACACACACACACACACACACACACATATATCTTGCTCTGCATATCTTTCATCAAGCTCTTCCTGAATTGTATCCGTTAGAATAAAGCAGTAATGTAAGTAAAGAATCTTCCTGTGTTCTGTGAGCCATTCTAACAAGTAGTTAAATTTTAGGGGGTTGGGCTGAGGATTTAGCTCAGTGGTTAAAGTGCTTGCCTTGCAAGCACAAGGACCCAAGTTCGATCCCCAGCACCAAAAGTAAAATAAAATAAATTTTAGGGGGTTATAGGAACTCCTGATTTATGTTGCCAATTGGTCAGAAGCACAGTGGTTCAGGATTTGCAATTAGTGCCCAAAGTGGGGGCAATCTTGTGTCACTGAACCCTTAACTTGTGGAATCTGATACTAACTCCAGGTAGATTATTTCGGAAATCAATAGTAGGAGACCCAGCTGTTACCAAAGAATTGCTTGGTGTGTGGGAGAAAAACTTGACACATTTGATGTCAGAAGTAGAGATGAGTAGAGAAACAGTTTTTTTCATTGTTTGTTTTGTTTTTTCACGTCTCAGGGTTTTTTTTTTTTCCTACTTTGAAAGGCTGAAAATAATTCAAAATAACAGAAGAAAGTGTTATACTCTTTGAAGAACACAACGAATTTATTGCTCTTCGATGTAGAATTTGCAATGTCAATCCTGTACAAATATACTAGATCTAGAAAAGGGGCCGGGGATTTAGCTCAGTGGTTAGAGGGCTTGCATTGCAAGCGCAAGGCCCTGAGCCTGATCCCCAGCTCCAAAAAAAACCCAGCAAAAAACAAAACTAGATGTTGAAAAAAGGAAACAGGAAATGTGAACATAGAAAGGAACAAAGAAATGACAGATGCTAGAATTATCAGACAAAAGATTTTTAAATACTTTTGTACAAATAAATATTAAAACCATGAAGGCAATAATGAGAGAAAGATAAAAGTTCTAGTCAAGAAAATACAACATTTTATATGAATAATTTGTTGGGGCTAAGAAGATTACATATTAAGATCAGTGAACTTAAACTTTGCAAATGAGAGAGAAAAGACTGAAAAGAGTCAACAGAGCATCAATGACCTGTGAGAGATAATTTACAGATAACTAAAGTCTCAAGAGAGGGCAGATATTAAAAATAATATTTGAAAAAGAGTGATGAAAAATGTTTTCAAATCAGACTACATTATCTATCTCACCCCAGTAAGAATGGCTATCATGAAGAATACAAAAAAACAGTCTAAATCAAATAGCCCAATTAATAAATGGGCAAATGCACAGATACTTCTAAAGTACAAATGGCCAATAAGTACATGAAAAATGTTCAACATCTTTAGTCATTATGGAAATGCAAATCAAAACTACATTGAGATTTCATCTCACCTCAGTCAGAATGGCTACCATTAAGAATACAGAAAATAGGGGCTGGGGATTTAGTTTAGTGGTTAGAGTGCTTGCCCAGCAAGCACAAGACCCTGAGTTCGATCCCCGGCACCAAAAAAAAAAAAAAAAAAAAAAAAAAAAAAAAAAAAAAAAAAAAAAAAATGAAGAAGAATACAGAAAACAAACGCTGGCAAGGATGCAAGGAAAAGGGAACCCTTCTACACTGCTGGTGGGAGTGTAAATTAGTACAGCCACTATGGAAATCAGTATGGAGGTTCCTCAAAAAACAAAATAGAGCTACCATGTGATCTAGCTATACAACTCCTTGCCATAGTCCCAAAAGAATTATAGTCAGCATACTATAGAGCAGTGATGGTGAACCTTTTAGAACTTTCAGTGGTAACAAATAGCCTGCTGTGGTACACATGCTGTGGGTTCACCACCACTGCTAAAGAAGATACCAGCATACCTGTATTTACTGCAGTACAATCCACAATAGGCTCGATATGGAAACAGCCTGCTTCCTGTCAACAGGTGAATGGATAAGGAAAATGTGATAGAGGGGCTGGGGATTTAGCTCAGTGATTAGAGTGCTTGCCTTGCAAGCACAAGGGCCTGAGTTCAATCCCCGGCACCACCAAAAAAAAAAAAAATGTGATAGTGATACACAATGGAATATTATTTAGCTATAAAGAACAAATTTGCAGGAAAATGGATGAAACTGGAGATAATCATGCTAAATGAAATAAGCCAGACTCAGCCAAATACATGTTTTCTCTCATGTGGAATCTAAAAAAAAATAATAAAAAGTGATGACAGGAAAGTAGAAGGGAGACTCTTAGGGGAGAGAAAGAGCATGGGGAAGGGAAGCGAAAGCTGGTCATAGGGGGGAACAACCAAAGTGTGTTTGTTATAGGCATGTATGGGTATGCAAAACAAAACCCTCTATTCTATATAACAAGTATGCACTAATACAATTTTTTTTTTTTTTTTTTTTTTTTTTTTTTTTTTTTTTTTTTTTTGGTGCTGGGGATCGAACTCAAGGCCTTGTGCTTGCAAGGCAAGCATTCTAACCACTGAGCTAAACCCCCAGCCTCTCTAATACAATTTTTAAAAATGAAATTTTAAAATTAAAAATGTTTGGAATATTTAAAAATTTTTTGAGAGCCAGGGATAATGGTGCAGGCCTATAATCCCAGCACTGAGGAGGCCAAGGCGGGAGAGTCACTGCAAGTTCAAGGCCAGAGTGGGCTACTTAGTATGTTCCAGGCCAGCCTGAACTACATATAGAGACCCTCTCTCCAAAAACAAAAACAAAATTTTTTTGAGATAGAATTCACATGCCATGCAATTCATTCATTGAAAGTATGTAATTGATTTATATTTAATTGCTAATTTATACTTAGGTAGTCAAAAAACTGGAGAAGATAATCAACAATAGATTTTCAGGCATAAAATGTATCATAGTCCAATCAACTTGGAACAAATAGGGTGAAAATACAGGTTTAGAAAAAGAAATGTTGCAAAGTTTTTGACTCTTAAAGAACAGCCAGTTAATATAAAAAGTCCACCAAAAATTGTATACACACTTCAGGAAAAGAAAAACTTGTATAAATCCTTTAATACTAAATTTACTGAGACATCTTAAGATTAATACAAGTCACTTTTGGCTTCTACAGTTTTAAGAGGTACTCAAAATGGTGGCCATCAGCTTCCAGACATTAGTATGGCAAACTGCTGCTCGGGTAACCTAGTCATTGAGATTGTGGCGTATGCATTATCAGTTTCTTCTCTGAGGGCTGGCAGTGTAGTGGGTTTTCTACACGACATCCTCTAGGGTCCCCTATACAAAGGTAACACCATCAGTTGAAAAAACATCATACTATTTTTCTTTTCCTGAAGTGTGCACATTTTTTTGGCGGACTCTGTATCTTTAAAATTGATAATGGTAGGTATCATACTATTCTGACATTTAGATTCTATTGGATTGTTTGAGAAAGTAATGTTTTATTTCAAAATGTCAAGACTCACAATACATTGGAAATTACATTTTTCGCAACTGTTTAAACTTAAGATGAATCATATGTGTCAACTGAAAAATGCCCAAATAGGAACATGCAGAAGCTCTTAAAGGGAAAAGCCAGGATAGATTGCTTTGTTTCCTTCTGGAGGCCAGGGGCTATTCATTAGAATGTAGTTTATTTAACTCAAGTCTTTACTTTCTAGGCTATTATAATGAGAAATGCAGTGAAGCAGAAACTGATCCACAGTTTACAATTTCATCTGTTTTAAGATTACTAAACACTACAAAAATTTAAATATGTGCTCATAGAAATTGTATGTGTGCAATTTGTGTAGCACTTTTTATCCTCTATTGGTAAAGGGGAAAGAAATATGTTTGTATGAAATAAAGTTACTTCTACTGTTGTTAACACTTATTAATATAGCTTATTTTAATAATAATAAATTATCTTTTTTTTTGTGCTACTGGAGATTGAACTCAGGGACTCACACATGCTAGGCAAGCTCTCTACCACTGATATCCCCAGCCCTTTTTTAAAAATTAATTCTGAGACAAGGTCTCACTACATTGCCCAGGCTGCCCTCAAACTTCTGACCCTCCAGCAGGCCTCTTGTGTAGCTGGTATTACAGGCTCGAGCCACCATGCTCAGAGTAAATCATTTCATTCTAATGTCACCTTTTACTTCCTATTAATCCTTTCACCTAATTACCTAACTCTAGCACTGATCTGTGTTTCTGATATGGCTCAGAAGAGGGGTAAGTCCGCCCCGGTCTGTTAAGAAGGACTGTGTAGTGGTTGTCTCTGTGATGATTCCAGTGGTCCCATCTCTGGGTACAGTGTGCCGCAGCCCAGCACTCACTATATTCTCTAGTGGTCACTGCCTGTTTGTGTTCCCTCCAGCTTCACGTACTGAAGTAGAACTCTAACCCCCACCGTGACGGGATTCGGAGATGGAGCCTCTGGGATGTGATTAGATCGTGAAGGTGCAGCCTTTGAGGATGGGATTACTGTCTTTATAAAATGATCAAGACATATTATATGCATGTACCAGTTACCCAAAATGAACACCACTGTTACGTATTGCACACATACATACAAACACACATTCCACTTTTCTCATCCTTCCAGCAACAACAAAGGAAACCTAGAGAGAACTAGCTACCTTTCCACCACGGGAGGATACAGTCTGTAAGGCAGAAGAGGGCCCTTACCATGACCTGACTCTGCTGGCACTCTGATCTCCACTTTGGTTTCTGTGTCTCTGAGAAGGCTTTGTTCTATGCCATAACTTATGGTAGTCCATTATAGCACTGCAAACTGAGTGAGATACTGTACTTGTGAGGAGTTGATCTTTCTCGTTTTGATTTTTCGTGTGTGTGTTTGTTTTCTGAGACAGGGTCTCCCTATGTGGTTCAGGCTGGCCTCAAACTCACAGCGATCCTCCTGCTTCAGCCTCCCGAGTGCTAGGATTACAGGCGTGTGCCACCACGCATGTGCCACCATGCATGGCTCTCAGCTCACTTTCTGATGCTGCTTCTTGTTAGCTGGGAGGCTTCTGTGTGTGTGTGTGTGTGTTTGTGTGTGTGTGTGTCTGTGTGTGTGTGTGTGTGTCTCTGTGTGTGTGTGTGTATGCAGTGCTGGGGATAGAGCCCAGGGCCTTGAGCGTGCCAGGCAGTGTCTACCATGGGCTATACCCCCAGCCCACCATTTTTCAGTCTTATAGTCTTTGCTGGAATTAACCATAAGCAATATATGCGTATTAAGGAGAGTTGTTTCATCCTATCTCCTGGGTCTTTTTACAGAATCAGAAAAAATGAAAAGTAAAACAAAAACAATCACTTTTTATAATGGAGGATTTCCCAAAACATCATTCAATTTTTATGGAATTGGGAATTGTATTTTTCCATTTCTGTTGAATGCTACAGCGAATGGATTGTTGGTAGCATGCTTAGAAATGCGTAGTATCCGTCACCAATTTTGACGCTGGGGAAAGAAGCCAAGTAGCGTAGACATAGCAAAATAGAAGAATGCTGTGTGTGTGCATTCCAGATAATCCATGAATTATGAAACTCTGGTAGGGAATTTCAAGGTTATTCTTGTGAAGGTCCAAATCTGGTTTCTATCTCTGGAGTTTGCTTGTTTGTTTGCTTGGTTTTTTGTTTGTTTGTTTGAGACAGGGTCTCCCTATGTAGTTCAGGCTGAACTTGAACACAGTATGTAGTTTAGGCTGGTCGTGAACTCGCAGCAATCTTTCTGCCTCGGCGAGTGCCAGGATTACAGGCACCATTCCTGGCCCTGGAGAATTTTGTCAAGGTAGAGTTAAAAAAAGATATGAATACATTTTGTATTAAAGGAAGTTCGCTTGTTCTTTAGATAGGAGAAAAGAAATTTCTAAGTTCAAACTCAGTGGCCTGGTTCCCTGCTCTACTTTCAAGAATTCAGTAAGAGCCTCTGCTGATGGAGAATGGTTTTCTTTTCCCCAGCAACCACACC